>VFFE01003771.1:639-27173 GCA_008921705.1 Burhinus oedicnemus | reverse complement strand
GAAGGATACAGGACCAAGGCTCTCAGCAGAAGCTACACCGAGGCAGACTCAGTTGAGGCCAGAAGAACAAGAGAAAAAGGAGAAAGACAGAAAGAAGCAAAGGCGGTTGCAACTCACCTTGTTCACCAAGGAGGAGAAGGCAAGAGAAGTGGCTGAGGGAGCCTGCAGCTGGACTGGCTTTTATACTGGCCCAGAGCGCCCCAGGCCCAGAGGCACCCTTTGCGCATGTAAGCTGTTTACCCACTAGCTCATCTTGTTCGGAAAGCACTTCCTACTACTAAGGTAGGCTTTCATTTGGTACTTGCAATGCTCTCTCCCCATTTCCTCCTAATGGTATGTCCATTCCACCCTATAGCCCTGTTTTATGTGACATAATTAAAGATCAAATGAACGTCATACACAGTAGTCTTGATTCAGGTAATTTACACATTTATAGTGAGCTACTTGGAAAGCCATGCATTTTTCCTCCTCTGTCTGACATTTTAGTCACTGGCTTGTCTTTCCCATTGCCATTTACAAATTAGAATGATGCGAGACTCATCTTAGGTAGTTACATAATTGGAAAATTTGCATGTGTCTTGCAAATATACTTCCCAATATTTTTCTCTGTTTCTTAGGATTGGGCCATATATCTAGTTTGAATCTCTTTTTGCGAGCGAAGCATTTTTGTAGATAAAAGTCTAATTAGATCACATACCCTGCATAGTAGCGAATTTTTTGTTTGTCAGTCATCATTAACAGTTTTGTTTCAGAAACCACATCATGGTTTATAGCTTATTGTGTCACTACCTTGTAATTTTGTAGAATCTCCACCTACTTTTAATTCCTATCACAAAACACGGTACCGTCAGAATGTTTAAAAAAGCATATTCTTCCAAGCCCACTTAATATTTCAAGCCATATTTAGAAATAATTTGCCCCTTAACCCGCAGAGCAATTTCTGTTAAGATTCAGAGTGTATTTTCCTTCTCTTCTTCCAATAGTAAGTTGAGGATACCTTATGTTTTTACATGGAGTCAGAAAATGGAGCGACACTCTCCCTACATTAGTCAGATGGAGAATCATCTCACCAAGCTGAGACTGAAAACTTTCAGATTTTACGGACTCGTGTTCAAACTGTGCAAGGACAATGGGTTAGACAAGTGAGGTGTTTCTACCCAGCCAGATACTGAATTACACATTCAAGATATCAATTAAAATCCATTGGGCAACATCGGACAGTCCAGACACCTATGAAGTACAAGCAAAACTCTTCTCACGACAGGACTTTGAATCACTTGTGCACTGACAGCAGTGAAGACTCTGGTAGTACAAGGCACAGAAACATCCCATTAAATGTTTGAGATGAAACTCAATGGAAAAAGTGCTGCAGGTGTTGAGAGATGCTGACTTTGAAATTTAACACAGCAAATCGCTGGGTTTTTTAAAGCAAACCAGAATCGTTCTACAAAGTATTTCTCAGTTGAAACATACTATTCAGCATCTGGTGTTGGATATGGGCTACTGGACAAGTTGGTTCCCTGGTCTATTTAGGGGTGTAATATGCTAAGGTTTTATGTACTGGCATAACAATTTAGTAACCAGAATGCCCACTTATAGTATTTAGACAACTCTCCTATAGGAAAGAAATTAAAGCAATTGAGAACACATGAGAAGACGGCATCAATGCAATTGCCGGGACACATACTTTCAGTTGATTTATTACCACACCCAAACACCGAAAACCAAATGCTTCATTCAGGTGGTGTAGCAAACAATCATCAATACATTCAAATAATTTGAGTGGGTAATTTTGGCTAACCAAATGAAGAAAAAGGAAGAAAGACTGAAGCTTAAATTTTGCATGAAACATTTCTGACAAGAGAAATGTTCAATGTCATTCATTAAAACATGACAACTACAGTAAAAGAAGAACTAAACTGCCTGTGAAAGGATAAAATTATCCACGCAGCAGGGTTCCTACAAAACATCACATGCAGATGTGTGATTTTATTTTTACTGTTTTAACAATTCAGTACAGAAAATAAAAAAATTCATTGGGAATGCATCCTGTCATAATCAGTGAGGCGGAATAAGTGATCGGTGCCAGGATTAATGGAAATGTTTTTTATAAAACATTCTTTCCTTCAAAAAAGTATATTTCACTTAAAGTTTTCTACATAGCAATATCAGAATCTTCATCTTTCATTTACCTCCATTACATATTTAGAAGCCACTGAGGTGTGTCTGTCTGCACATCCCTAGGGCTGCATAACAATATTGAACCTTCTCCTTTGCCTCCTTTAAAGGAAAGAACTTCAAAGTTAGTCCCAAATATTCATTAATGGTTGAGACATACAAAGTGTATGTACTATGTATATATTGCAAGTATACGACAAAATTTAAATAGTTGTGTCACTTGGATAATAACATCACTTTAAATTTGAGAGTCATGGTTACTCCCTAAGCAGGCAATATTTAATAGCTTAAGAAACCAGGTTTATTAATTTTTTCATTAAAAAGTAGTTCTGTGTATGTCATAATAATAACCTTTTATAAAACTTCTGGAGCAGATCCACAGCTACTCTAAATTCTTATGACTATATGACGTGGCAGCTCTATGCAACAAAGTAAGGTTGGAATATGGGCTTTTTGGAAATCACCAACACAAACCATCCACTTTCTCAAGCATTAGCCTGCTGCCACAAGTTCTGTGCCCATCCCTGCTGTTCCCACAAAAATGTGTTTTATATAAATCCTAAGTTATTGCTTCTTTCCCTTTATCTTTCACAGCCTGTCCTTCCCAGTGAAAAATAATTCCCTCAGCTCTGCTAGGAGCAGACTAAGCTGCCTTCCCACGGAGCTGGAGCTGAACTTCTGCTCCGGATTCATGGCAAAACTTCACATCCTGTCATGCCACTGCAAGTGGGCTCCTTCAGGCTGGACCAGGAAGGTTCTGAGACTTGCCATGACACTTTATTGCACCAAAAAGACTAGCGTAGTGTAACCACTTTTATTGCAATGTGCTGCCTAAGCAGAAAGTGGTATTTCGTTTCTTATTCTTTAGAAAAGCACATTTCTGGCCATTCTAACCTTTTCTGATAGATAAAGTGTCATTCTGCACTCAAGCTCTGGTTGTTCCTTGGGATGCTTATTTGGGCATCAACCCTAATTAAAGGGTCTGCCAGTAAAAATCAGGGTCAAAAGCTGCAGCCACCAAAGATGACAAGGACGTTTTTGTCCCCAACGTAGCTCATCTTTGAGCTGTTGTGCCAAAAGCCGTAAGCTCACAGGACAAGCTAGCCAGGGAAAGTGTCTCGTGTTCCCTGAGGTCTGCCTTTCCCTACAGACAGATTTCCTGTCTGGAGTTGTTTACCTGCTACTTGTTTCCTTCTCTAATAGAGCAGTAAAAATTTTTCTCTGTAAATCCCTCCTAAATTATGAGCTGTGTTGGAGGCATCCCTAGGGCAATAACTCTTATCAGGAAGCTCTGCATCCTCCTTGGATCAAATGTTGTATCACGAGTATTCATTAATGATTTATACATACAGAGTGCTGTGTTATTATACTTAAAGTGTGGCATGGGCTTCAGACACCCATGAATTTAGTAATAATATCCATTCAAGATAAACAGATCAAAGTCACATATGTCATTCCACTAAGCTGCTCCTAATCAGGTCATGATTCCTTGTTTCAGAATGCTTCTTATTTTTTTCTCCCTACACTGCATTCGTCTTAGACCCCACTCACCCCTTACAGCCTCTGGTGAGCCAGAACCCCAGTAGATACAAATAAACTCCATTCCATGGATTTGCATGGCATTGCAACAATTTCTACCATGAAGGGTAAAGCCTTATAATTTTAATTTATTTTTTTTTTCTCAGGATACAGGTCATCTCAGTGACAGATTATTGTCCCTTTCTGTGAGCGTATTTCAAGAGTCAGCTTCTCCTCAATGGCATGACTGCAAGTGTTTTTAGTGGCCTGCCTGTCATTGGGCTGATGCTCTGGTTCCCCAGTCATCTTTCCCCTCAAATCGTGTTTAGCCGTGGTACTCGTAAGGACAGAAGACAGATGGGCTGGGAGCTGGTGTGCACTGCTTGGAAAGAACAAACAGACTTTCAAAACTACTCGTTACTTCTGGCTTCAAATTCGGAACAGCTCTGAGATGCCTCGTTTTCAAGGCAAACGATTTCTAAAAATCTATATCCTTTGAGGCATCTTGGCTTTGGCAACCAAAACCTCATCGTTTTTCCACGGGACCGAATGTTAGATTTCACTGTGAAGCAGGAGTGGTTTGGGTGACTTCTTTTTAATTCTGTCTTCCTGGACATCTCTCACAGCTCACCCAGCTCCGAAGCCAGACTCAGGGGGATCTTGGAGGAGGGATTACATGGAATCACTAAGCCGCATGAAGCGATACCGAAGATCATGGCTATTACTTTAGTAACCTCTGTCATTGGCCATACCCAAGGAACCACTTAGAGAGAGTGAGTTCACATTACCTGATATATAGAAGAGAGAAGGAATTTGTTTTTCTTTGCTCCTCAATTTTAGTACTCCTGTACTCCAAAGCAGCTGGATCCCGCCTCAGGCAGGCAGTGTGACTTTGCAGCAGTCAGTCTTAGCAGTCAGCTCTTTGGACAAGGTTGATGAGCAGCAAAGAGGAGACTCTCTCTCTCTCCCCCCTAATGCTGGGATTACATTTGTAGCTGGGTTTAAAAAAATTCCCTTTGAAGGTTAAATGTACAATCTGCTGTAACTATGCAAGGAAATCCCCTGGGGCAAGGTGCTGCCGCTGCTGGGGTATCATCTTATCTCGTGGAAGATTGAGAGATTTCAGTATAAAAAGCGTTCATGGTCCACCAACTTTCTCTGAGAACCATTTCATTTTCTTAGTTGCTAGTATTTTCCTTTCTTAACAGTTCATTCAATCTGCAGCTCTCACCTTCTAAATAATTCCTGTAAAGTAGATGTCTCTGTAAAGATCCCAAAACAACAGTCATTGGGAACGGCCTGTGGAAGTTTCAGATTAAAGGATTTCAAAGGACTGTGCAAATTCTCATTAATGATTTATGCATGCAAAACACTTATTATCGTATTTTAAGTATCCAGCATGATTGCAGTGTTTTAAAACAGAGTTACAAAGTCACCCTGAAATACATGTCAAGGTTATTAATGTACATTCTCTAGTTATGTGTTAAGGTGCTTGCATCATACTACATTTTTGTTTGATTTTCGCTTGACAAGTAGCTTTGCTCTGCTGCCAGATTTCTCAGAACAGGCAAGTGGTGAAACTTGCTGCAGAGAAAACCTGAACCTTCTAAGACAATACTAATTTCTCAGAAATTACACAAACACGCACTTGCTCGCTTGCTGTGTCTGTGAAAACAGAGAATAATTGTATAAGCATGCATGACCTCCACATCTTGCTTAATTTTGTTTGCATTTAGGAGAGGGGTCTCCAGAAGAGCTGAACTACTCGTATTGATAAAGACATAACAAAATAAAAACCTTTCATTAAGACCCCTAATAAAGACTTGGATGTTTCTTCAGGGGAGTCAGGAGAATGATTTGAGCAAAGGATTAGGCTCTTGTACATCTCCAAGGAAAGAACGTGAGTGGAACACGAAGGTCAGAAAACGTGCAAATCGGGTTAGTCTGACCCATGCAGACAGCATGCAGAGCTTCTTCTTGGGAAAAAACCAAACAACTGGGTAACTAATTAGGACCTCAGGGACAAAAGGCTTCTTCAAGTTTTCAATCAGTTTAAGAAAGTTCCCACAACATAGGCTTCCTATTTTTCTTCTTGTTCCTTCCTTTATTTGTTTTCTTTATTTTTTCATTCTTTAACTGTTCTCTTAAGAAAAGCAGATAAATCCATGTTGAGATAATTGTTCCTTGGTAACCAACCATTACCTAAGGGATGATTTTTGATGTAGGATTTTCATTTAAAGTGTATTATTTTTTTAACAAAGATCATTACTCCACAGTTAGTAATTTTCAGGCATTGATAATTGCAGATTTCTTAAGTGACAGCTTAGGTTTCAACATACATAAATGAAGCCATGGATTTTAACTAGGGATGGTGTCTTAAACACTCTAAGCAGCTTTGAAAAACTTGGTACTTTTTTTCTTTGTTTTGTGGAGAGAGGGAAAAAAATAAATAAATTAAAAAAAAAAATCAATGTTTGCTATTCATTCTAAGGCGGAGAAGCACAGTTTGAGAATTTCCAGCCCTGTTGAATTGCTATGTTTTGCTCAGACCAAGTGGATCTCCACTACACTAGGATTTCCAATCCCTTTGGACGCTTATCTCTTCAGATTCCATTTCAGGTCTCTTTCCCGTAAACATGGCTGTCCCAGAGAGAAGGATGTCCTGGTGTCCAAACCGCTGCCTTAGTTGTGGTTGTACACACTTCAGCCACCCTAGGGACTGAGCTGTCACACCAAATCCTCTGATTTTCCTGGAAACAGTGCTGGGAGAACATGAATATAATGGGTACTCTTCATATTAAATAATTTATTAAAACTCAGCTCTGTGTTTACTTCCTGACTGCCACAGATTTCCTATGTAAAACTGGAAAAGTCATTTCAGGACATATCAAAAAGTGCTCACGGTATTTTTCTGTACTGACAGCCCCTCCCTTAATCCCTGCACATTAATATTGCATTTGTAAAAGAGATAGTAATCCCTTCTCTTTTGTTGCTCGGCTCTAATCAGTTCAAACGCCTGTTGTTCAGTGTGGGGACTTGCCCTTTGTTTGCCCAATGCAATCACAGTTAAGACTTCAGAGAGCTGCTGGAATTCAAATTATAAACAATGTGATAAATGCCAATGGGGAAAGCCTGTTTTACTGCAGGCTGTTCCATTTGCTCACCAAGTGACCTCTGACAATTCATTTAGCCTCTGTGTTTCACTATTAAACCTAGATAATAACTAGAATTAAAATTTGCCAAAGGCAATGAAAAATTAAGCTGCAAGGGAAGCACGAGGTAGCATTTTATATAGTGCCCAAAACTGCAAAAGTCTCAGGGAGCCCCACAACATACTATGGCAGGACGGGCTGTAAAAAAAGGATGGAATGAACATGAAGCACTGAGCAGTCTCTGGGACAATATTTAGGAGAGAAGGAACACAGGTTACGCTAAGCCTGGATTAATGGCACAAAAGGCTCCAGCTGCGGAAGATGAGAATAGTTGGCAGCTAAGGTTTTTCTTGCCAGGTGTTTCTAGCTGCCTTCCTGGAATGTTTGTTAACGATCGTATCCGATTTGCCCCAAGCGCTTGTGGAAAAGTCTCCATGGGGCATCGCCCTGATTCAGACGATGTCCAGGGCCACTTGGCTCGCCTGGGTGCAAGGAAGGACCTGCCACCCCACAGTCCCCACTGTTCCTGGGCTCCTGCACACAAGCCGGGGGCTCTCCCGCTGCCAGGCTCCGTGCCCAGACCATCACAACACGTCTTACTGCATTGTCTATAAAACTGAGCTACTGGGGCAATCCCAGTAATTAAGGGCCCTACCGCATGCAATAGCTTTCCTCCCCGAGAACAGTGCCTGCGGTGGTTTACAATCAGTTAAAAATTGGATTTTTTTCTACCTACAAGTTTTTCAGGTTTATCTTCACTTAGCTTACGAGCAGCACATTGTGTGAATTTTGTATCGATACAACCAATTATTTTCTCTCTCCGTGGTTAAATTGCAAAAACCAGAATCTTACTAAATGATTTCTGAATGAAAATAAACGTATATATGAATTTCCATATATATATATATATGTGTGTGTGTCTCTTCAGGCAAGTGAATCCAGCAGCACAGCTTTAATGTTACATAGCTCCGTGGCAGAGCAGTGCTTAGGCAGAATAATTACAGAGGTAAATCTTGGAACATTCCCACCCACCTTTACTCCCCTTTTGCCTGGGGCCCTCAAAATTCTACATTAATCAGAAAACTGGACTCTTTTTTCCCGTTTCTTATTATGGCCCTAAAAACCAACCTGGTTAAGATGTAATAACATTTCGCTCAGAAATAAAAAAGTCCAAACATCACTAAGAGTGAAACACAAATCCACCTTTTTACTCCAGACTTTTTTTTTTGGGGGGGGGCACCTTCTGGCAAAAAGCGAAGCACCTACTTCACTCCTTGGTGTTCCCCTACAGATTCCCATGCTCAAAAATCAATACGACACACAAGAGACAGAGCTCTTCACTTGTACAAAAAAATTCCTTTGCCTCCCTGAAAAACACCCACCTTCAGAGAATAACAAAGGCTTTATCTGATGTGTGTTATGCAGAAGCAATTTTCCCCCCCCCCCATAGCTCCAAGCAGCCAGATTTGATTTTGAAATATTTGAGAAAAATCAGTGTAAATGTTCGGGTAACCCCCAGAAGGGCTGGAGGCATGTTGATGCACCGGCATGAGCGCAACGCAATCAGCAGGCACTCTGAGCACGAAGTCTCTAAGCAGGACAGAGCAGAGAGAGAGGGGGAAAAGGGACCAAAGCATGGGAGAAAAAAATCAGCTACAAATAAATATATTACACTGTGCAAACTTGCATCAGGCTTGACTCCAGCCATTCTGCAGGGCTGTGAAGCGTTCCTGAAATCACATATTTTCCCTTCTCCAGAGCAGCTGGTGCATCTCTGAAGAGGGAAGTCCCTCCTGGAGTCCTCTCACCTGGGTCAGTTTTCCCAGTTACTCCAGTCCCAGAAAGCTTTTTAGTCCCACACCAAACTTCGCTGTCTTCCAGCAACCATTAGGCCCTGGAACCGCATGGCAAAGACCGTCAAAACTATTATTTCTCTTTCACATTCAAAGCGAAGGGCAGCCCTTGTGCGGTGCGAGGAAGAGGACGTGCCTCTCTTCCATGCCTTGCGAACAGGGAAGAAGGATTCCTTTGTTCTTAATTATTATTTACTTAAAATTTTCCTTCATATCATAAATCACCTGTAGCTTGGGAGGATGTTAGCAGGGGTCCAAAGGCAAGAGGGTTTACAGGAACTTGTGAACAGAACACATGATGTCAGAGCGATTCACAGCCATTTAGGCAGATGCCGCATTGGGCATCGGGTTCACTAATGGAGCACGACGAGTTGTATTGTACTTGTCCAGTGTGTCCCCAAATACATGTGATCCCTGCCCCCAGTATTACAATAAGATTTTAATTAAGAATACGTTCTATGTATTAAAAAAACCTGTTTCTGAGATATGACCTGGCCTGTCAGGTGGCTGTTACACAAAAAAACTCCTAGCTGCACAAACTGGTGGGTTTTCCAGAAATCTGTTTCCATGTGAATCTTGATTTCCCTCTCCTCCTTTAACATGTTATTTCTGTGATATTGATTTCCTCTTTAAAGCATTTATAAAAACATTTTTAAATCCACGTGTCTGGCTCATTCATAAAAATCTTGACAAACCGACAGCCCCCGTTTTCTCCAATTCCTTGGTAGTCTTATATTAAACTTATGTCTGTCATTTGTGTTAAATTAAGTTCTCATCAGGATGGCGCTATTTCTTGTGTACTTTCCCGCCCAGTCTTCACCTTAGTACTGCCACAGGAAAACACAGCCTGGATGGAAACACTGGTTTCAGAGCCCAGTCCATCGCAACCTTCGCTTTCCTAGAATATTGCCCTTTTCAACTCAGTCAAAAAAGGCTGGGAGGAAAAAAAAAAGGAAAAAAAAAAACAACACACCACCAACCCCGTTCTGTGACTTCGGTTTGAGTCAGTGGCAAAAACCTGTGGGTGGCATCTACCTGCTTTTAATTGCAACATGGTCAAACCCTGCAAAGAGACCTGAAACAAATCCACAGGCTCCACTTAAAGCCTATGCAAGCAGGATTTGCAAAGGCTGAAATGGGTGTTAGAGAACGTGGAGCTCCCTGCCCAGGAATGGACTCTGTGCAGACTCGACCAGTCTCATTGGGAAAATGGCTACAAATTTACTGAGTTGTTCTCCTCATCCATGAGTATCCACTGAGAGGGCTAACAGCCGTATATGGTTAAGTTTAATGCCCTGTATGGTATTTCAGAGGAAAACTCTCTTCTCTTCCACAACATGTTGTCCAACAACATGTCAGATTTGGGAAATGAAAATAAAGTCCTGTACCCTGACAGCAAATGACGTTGCACTGATGGTCCTTTGAATCGCTTTCACAGACTGAATTGGAGGTGGGGCAGGAGCAAATAAAAGAACGCTTGATCAACTCATGGTATAACTGAAATGTGGTTAATGAAGTATATCAAGTTCTTTTTGACCCACGAAATGTTAAAGTGAACACTGCCTGCAGGGTGCAGGATGTATTTAGCACACTACGTGAAGGTCCAACAGCTAACAAACACAAACAGAGAGCAAAACAGTTTCATTACTTGCAGAAGTTATGCATGCAGCAAAGTTTGTTTTGCAACTAATTAGGACTTCATGCAAAAAGGGTGTCACATCCTCCAGGCAATTTGACTAAGTGTATAAAAGCATTTGCTACATAGAACTCTTCTAATCACTTTTCTTAAACTCTTCTCCTTGGTGATCCGGGTAAGTCTATTTTGAATCAATTACTTATTGCTATCTAAATATTATCAAATGATAAGTTAAACTTAGGAAATGGCAAGGGGGTATTCTTCCAGAAACATACTTTCTATTGTCCTTTAGTTTCAAGGCAATTTAAGTGTTACACTTCAGAGGCGAAAGCTGGCATTTGCAAACTACATTAGTGCTCAGGACAGCAGTTCATTTACACCAGGGATGGCATACAAAGCTCCCTCAGAACTCTGAAGAGTCTCAGTAATTTCATACCGGCAAGCATTCTTTTCATATTCAAAAGACTAGGTTTCATTAAAGAAATTATCATTTAAAAAAATAATTTTTTTATGATGTTGTCACCCCCAGCTGTCTTCAAGGAAGCTATAGTGTCTTTTAACAGTTGGAGAACTTGTCCTATATATTTTCAATATCCTAGAGACTGAAACTCAGATTTTTCTTACTAAAAAACCACTTTAGTACTGGTTTTCTTTAAAATATATTTGTAGTGCTGAATTCCAGATCTAGAGGAATGTACAAGTGCTCCTTCTTCTCCTCTTTTCATGGTTGCTACTATGAGCTTTGACAAACTGCTGGCCTGCGCTGGACCACTAGAGGATCCCTACCCTCAAGGCTGATCTGTGGTAGCAATTCTTTTCCCAAAGGCAAAACGAGCCCTGTCAGATCTAGCTTTTTAGCTGGTAAAATAGTCTGTGGTTGCCTTTTTCTTACCTTCAAGTCAAAGGGTCAATTGGAAAAAGCTGAAGACGCAGCCCTGAGGACTGGAGAAGGCAACGATGGCGCACGGCTAAAATGAGATGTTTAGATGGAGACACAAGAAATCTCCCTTGAATTTTGTCTCTCCCACAGACTCCTGGGGTAAATGTGGGGACTCATTTGGGATATCAGTTCAGGCCCATCCTTTACACCAGCCCTTAATCTCTTCCACATCAGTTTTACACTGATAAAGTGAAGAAAATTATCACTTCTCCCTCACTCTGTTTGCCTTGCCTAATTAGTGTGGGCACAATTCAGGGCAAGGACAGGCTGTTAATTTATAATTATACAATGCCCAGGAAAATCTGGCCTCGATATCAGGTACAGTTGTAAAGAGCTGTGTGATTGGAAGTATAAGATACGGTAATCCAGATGATATATAATGAGACTAATAAAAGATGGGTGGATCTCCATCCCAGATCACACTGTTCCAATTCTAACCAGGTGAGATGAGGTAACCAGCTTCACCCCCATGTTTTGGTTTTGCCAGTGCTGTGAGGATCAAAATTGAAGTTTAAAACACGGAGTTGAGTTGAGATTAGGGCTTTCAGCAGAGTTTGAACTGGCAATAGGAGGAGCGAGACAGAGCAGCGCAACACATTGAAAATCCTGGGAAGAGGAGGAGGGAAGCAGTAGCACAAGAGCGTTTTAGGATGAAAACAGCGGTGATCTAGAAAATATCACCCGATATGGAAACAATGAAGTTCAAAAGGGTTACTTAGGAAGGAGAAGAGTTACTGGATGGGAAAAGGAAACCGGACCAACATTTAACTGCCACCTGAACTATTTGCACCTTGTAATTCCCCCTTTTTCCAGCAATGGCAATATCCAGCAAGCACCACTGTCTTCCCAAAATCTTGATACCTAATGCGTGTCTTGCTTGGACTAACGACTGTCTTTTCTCCACTCCTCCGGTGTTTCAGGTCTGGATCCACCACATGTCTCCCTACAACGAGTGCTGCCTGCCGCCGGGGGTGATGTGCCCTGAGCCGTTTGCCCTCACCTCCAATGAGACCTGTGTCATAAAATACCCTGATACAATAGTGGACATAGTGGACCCCGACTCGCCACCATATTCCGTGATCTATCCTGGCCCAACTCTCACCACTTTCCCTCAGCAAACCATAGTGGGATCGACTGCGTTGTTCGATAGCAGAAACTTGCTGGGTTCCAGGGGATCCCATGGGTTTAGGGGGATATGTGGTTCTGGGACAGCTTGTAACTCAGGATTATCGCTTTATGATACAGGAAACTTTAATCCTTTTTCTCCTCACTTGTCCAAACCATTTTGTTATAGAACTTGCAGGCCAACCTAAATCCAACATGGATATCTGTGGATTAAGTGAAAAGCAGAACTGAACAGTAAGACAGATCACGGCTAAGTTTATGGATAATGGATTATAGAAGTGCTGAGCTCCCACAGCTCCCAGTGGAGTCAATAAAAGCATGGCTTCCTGACACTAGACCTGCATGAGGACTAGAATTTCCAAACTACAAGAAATTGAAATTCCACTATTGATCTTATTCAAAATTAGGATGAAATAAAAAAAAAAAAAAAAGAATTTTTCCAAGAAACAAGATTTTCAAAAATATATTTTTTGGTTTGATAAAAATGTATCTCTCAATAAATTCAAGTTTTTATGCCAACATTGACTTTTATTATCAATTTCTCTCAATATAAAAAGTATAAGATATTTCAAAATTATATGACTGAAAATCTTGGGTTCCAAAATGAAATTTCATCGAATTTCATATTCACTTGTATATTTTGCTGAACCAGCATTTACCATTAAAAAAAAAAATCAGCTGTACTTGGCATTTCTTAAAGTTAGGCACTTGTAAGTCTTTCTTGTGCTTTATTTCTGCTTAGACTCACGGTGTAATGGTTCCCCAGCTTATTTTTCTGCCTATATCTCATTTGATTCAAGCCTGGGCAAAGAAACAACTTCAAGCAATTGTAATAGCAGGTTTCTCTGTAAAATACTTCTGATCAAAGAAGAATAATCTATGCAAAATCATGGAACTGGAGATTCATTGTAGACCCTCATGAAATCCTGGAACTCTTCTGATTATATCCTATCCATCTAATTTTGCGCATGTATATTCAGCTTCTCATTCCCATTAAATATTGTCATGCAGCACGTGGGTTTTGGTTTTCCTTTTTTCTCTACACTTTATTTTTGAACCCTTGCGAGTCCCACCGTAAGTGGCACCTTCCTGAAGCCCAACCCCTGTGTCGACATTAACTACATCACCACCCAACATTTATAACTTTGGTGTTTTTCAAGAATTCATCCAAACTGCATTTTTGCCCCGAAGACAGCTACTGCTGTATCCTGCGCAGGGCAGTGCCAGTCCACCTCCGGAGCAGTTCGTGCCACACTGCCTGGCTGCACCAGCTTGGAGCACCATGAAACCTCCTCCACACGCCTTCCCAGGCAGGTGCCCATGCAGCAGATGCAGATTTTTTTGGATTAATTGAAGTACTAGAATGAATTTCACAACCTACTCATGAGGTTGTTCCCCAAAAATAGGACAAAAAGCATTGACCAAGCACGTATAGGCTGCATTAGAACCCTCTGGGTCACAGTGTTGGGACCACTTGCACAAGAAGAATCTGCAATGTGGATACGTACAACTTAATAATGCAAAGCAAATATATATATATATATAGGCCAACACACGGCAATAGCTAAGACTAATGAGTTATTAGGCTGGGCATTAATGTGCTCACGTTCCCCCAAGAGACAGCACGGGCTCAGCAGAGGAGCAATTCTGTTTTTAATTATCTATGTTCCGTGACTCTGAAGGATCAAGCACTTTTCTCCCTCCCCCACTATTCTGTACTTTCAAAATATTTTTTTTTAAAAAAGGACAAATATAACTGGATAATTTTTGGCTGGGTCTGTAGCAGTAAATCCATGAAAAATTGCATCAAAGTTCACACCCTTAAGTCAGAGACAAAAGCTGCTACCTTACAAGATTTTAAAACGCAGACCTCTTCCCCACAGTAATTACCAGGGCACTGTGTTTCCAGCCGCCTTCCCCATCCCCCAGGACATTTTCTTCATACCAATCTACTCCAGTTCCTGAAGTCTGCAGATTAAACCTGCAACTTCTTTTCCCATAAATCAAACCCAACTTCAGATGGCTCCTGTATGATCCTTTCAGTAATAACAAATATAGTTTTCAGAATGCTTCATAAACATTAATTATATTTGTCCACGTGCAGAGCATTGCAAAACTAAGTCTCTGCCTTTGGATTTAGACATCCAAATGTTGGGCAATACCTACACTTTAGAAATACTTGTAAGAGGATTGCAAGCATCATTTATCAAGTGAGATCATTATTTTGCATTTTTTCATAAAAAGCTTTTTTTAATTTTAAACAAATTGCCCCATGCATACCCCAATGTTTTTTTTAAAGTGCACGGGATGAATCCCAAGACGGTGGAAGCCAGATGTCTCCCTTCCCTGCAGAAGCTGGTATGCATCATGCTCAGTTTGCCTTGTGCATGAATATGTAACATTCATGTACTTTAAATATCGGTACCTTGTAGCAGTCTAGCCCCAGGAACGTGTCTCCAGTAGTGGTCTGTTTAATAACAGGTCAGCGAGTCATTCGTTAGTAGCTTCCATCCACCACTAAGTCACACTGCTCTTTACTACCACCACTACATCTGTCCTACAGATTTAGCCATGACACTGCTCCTAGTGCCTGGGATGGAAGATCCTTCCTCATTTGGACCAAAGCCTGCAAGGAGGGGATAGTGTCTCTCCATCCTTTCTCCTTCCCCAAGGTTCTGTGCAAAACCCTTGTTGGTCAACATTACCGTAAGTGACCTGGCGTACATGTGCCACGTGTAATTTTGCTGTGAATGCAAACCGCTCCTACGTGGCCCAGGCCTTCGGGCAATGGCCATGCTATAAAGGAGAGTAGGCGCATGCAGCATTGGTCCCAGTGCTGGGAAGCTCCGCATGGCTGCGGTCTGCAGGAAGGGGAAGAGCGCAGATTGTGTACAAAAAGTCCAGTCTTATTCCCTTGCAGTTTCCATACAGCCTGGGTTTTGGTTTCATCAGCTTTATACTCCCAACTGCCTCTAGCATGGGAAGTGCCTCTCCAGGGGTCTGCCGGGGCAAAGTCTGGGAAATCTCCAAGTGCCCTCAAGGAAAGAGTGTCAAAATACTTCTTAAGTGCTTTGTATTTATTTACATAGGCAAAGTGCCTATTATAAAGTTAGTATCGTTCAACTTAATTTACATGGCCCGGAATTAGATCTCTACTATCACGTAGCTATTTATCTAGATCAGGTGCATCTGATAATAAGCCTTGAATGTGCAAAGGGATTGTTCATCACTTCAAAAAAACTTCCCATGCAGCAGAGCCTCCATTCCTGATTCTCCCTAACCCCCTTCTCTTTCCCTCTCCGGTTTCAGAGAGCTTCTCCTATGCGCAGGACCAGCAGAGACTGCTCTTACTATTTACATTCTTGTTCTTTGCTTATCTTCTAAACTTGCAACTTCTTTTGCATTGTTCACACCAAGTTTTTGGTCTGCCCTCTCAAGGAACTTTCGAGCAATAACACCTACTTACAGTTATTTAGACGAAACAAGTTGAAAATCATCTCAAACATGTTTTTGCTTTTCCTGTACAAAGCTTTGGAACAAACAAATGGGATGAATCAAACCATATCTTGTCAGACTCCTTATGTTCAAATATCAAGTAATAATATCACTTTAAATGATGCATAAAAGCTTCGTTCATGATACTTGGTCATCATTAGTTCTAGCCCTTGAGCTTCAAGTACTTCAATTTCCTTTAAAAGTCACCCCTCAGGGCAGGTAGGTGGGAGCAGAGGTCTGGGTGCTGGGCAGCACTTCTCATCCTGTAACCACCCCATGTCTGAGGTCCGTCAGGGAGGATGCAGGATGACTCACATCAGATTTAGCTGCTACACCCAGATTGCTAAAAATACTTTATTCGTTCTCCTGCATAATTTGTTTACATTCCTGTGGTTTGTTCCTGATTAAACAGCTTCAGGTTTCCATGCCATAAACTGTCTTTAAAATTTGAGATGAATGTGTGGGATTCCCCTGGGGGGAAAAATTCACTTGTTAAACACATCCTGTTGAAGGCTGAGCACAAATACTTTCAAAGAACTTGGTGTAGTCTGTACAGGCTTCTACAGGCGCCACACTACCATGTTTGAGCAAGCTCTGATGCCACACAACTGAAAACTATCCTTTCTTTTTATATGCCAGGACTGATTCTGTACCTTCTTTACTCATTAAGAAACAACTACACTTTAAAACAATGTTTCAGATCCTCATGCAACATTTTAGATAAAATGACTGAAAATGAGAGAGAGATGTTAAAGCTACATAAAGCAAACCTACACCAGCTGAGGGGCAAATTCTGTATTTCTAACATTTTCTTAGGTCTCATCCAACTTCTTATTCAAACCAGGATCAAGTCTGAATTCAGATTATGATGCTGAGGAGCCCCTTCACGGGCAATTTTTTTTAAATTTTTTTTTCCTTATGTTAATTTGAACCTCTTGTTTCATTTTTTATCTGTCACCTTTCATTCCCCTGCCATACATCTCCACAAATGGCCCAGCTCCATCTTCTCCTTAACTCGGGCTCACCCAGACTGACAGTTCAGCCTTTCCCTTTCATGCATTCGCTCCTGGTCTACAGATGGTGACACTGGCTCCTTCTCCACCTTTTGACAGGTCAGCCTGATGATCCTAGATATGAACCCCTTCAGGGACTGTTCCTTATCTTGCTGTTTCACAGCCAGCACAACGTAGCCTTCATTTTGATTGCGACATTACAGGTAACATAAAGCTGATGTACATAGTTATAACCCGGCCTGGTCTACTCCTTAACTAACTCTAGGAAACCAACCAGCAGCTTCACCATCCACATTTATATGCATTTTTGTCCTGGTTTGAGCGACACAGGACTAATTTCTCTTCTAATGCTTGGGGAAACTGCACTTTTAGAAGACTCTAGGGTCTGAATTTGTGAAAATATTTACTTTACAACCAGCTATGGTGTGCGGGTTTCAAGGTCTCAGTGTTTTCGAGCTCGCCAGGTGCGGGGATGAGGAGGAACAAGACCTGGGCACTAGACCCAAGCTGGCCAACAGCATTATTCCATACCATGAATGGCACATTCAACAGAAATTAGAAAGCTTGCTGAGAAGTCCTCTCTCTCCCTTGATGGCTGCCATCCTGAGAACTCCTTGCCCCGGTGCCGGACCCTGAGCCCTTCCCTTCCTCCCGAAGACAGTGCGCTCACAGTGTCCCACATTTGCTGTCCCCTGCTGGGAGTGCACGGCTTCCTACGGATAGAATGGGCTGAGTATAATCCTGGTGTATTTTATATTGCTATCAGGATCAATACTGGTTCTTTAGTGTTATTAATGCTAATTATCTAGTCTTATTCTATTAAATCTGTTTAAATTTCAACCCTTAGGTTTCCTTGTTTTTTCCTAATTCCCCTTCCCAGGTGAGGAGGGGTCATCAAGTGAGAGAATCATTGTCTAAACAACAATAAATTGCTGTGGGTTTCTCAAACTGTAACAATATTGAAGAAAGATAACAATCCGCTTAAGACAAGGACTGTGCACCTTACACATGACAGACGGAAACCAGTTTGTGTCCCATGCCCTGCTGGGTAGTGCTGTACAGTGAAGAGCTGGGTGGGTGCTTGGGAAGCGGGTGAGAAAAAGGAAAACTCAAGGCTTCAAGGGAAAGTGAGGCAGGTCGTGCAATGTTGTGTGGGGCAACCAGAGGGAGCTGCGGAGACCAAACGTTACAGAGTTCACTCAGCAGCCTGTAAACCTGGCTGTGGGACTCCAGCTTACACCTACACATCGAGAAACAGCATTAACAAAAAAAACCCACCAAACTTGCTGGGATCAGGGACAGCATGCAACTTAGGTATACTCCAAGCAGATTTGACATCATTTAAATAATTTAATTTGCTTTCCTGCTCTGAACAAGCCAGCATTTTGATTTTCTTGTATTACAATACCTCTCAGTATGGTTCTGGTCAGCATGCGGTGAGGGAAATGTCTTTCTTCTGCCCTCCTCCCTTCACTCCCTTTCCTTCTGTGCTCCTTCAACATTTATTTCCCCTAAGCTTATCATGCCAATGGATCATTTGTGGACAGTTCTTTGTTATTTTTCTCTATTCAAAATCTAGTTTAATCCCAGCTAGAAGTGGAAAAAAACCCAAGTCCTGGGTTCTCCTACTGCATTTTGGGGTTTTTCACTGGTTTGCTGAGCCTAGAAATGTGCTGGCAAAGACAAAGAAAAGCCAGTGAACCCCAGTCCTCCAAAGCAAGAAGCCAACCGGCAGCTACACACATGATCATGAGGCCAACATACAAGAAAATTTCCCATTTTTACCCACCAAATGTTATCAAAAGATCTTCAGAAAAGCGTCTGTGCTCTTGATCTGGCAAACACACTTGGAGAAGACCATCCTTCGCCCTGTCATATACCCAGTCCATGCATTATTTTCTTTGCGTTAGCTGTACAGTTTTGTTAAATCATGCTCCTTCTGCCACAGATTAGGATTTATGAGGTGTTTCTGGAAGCACCCTGAATAATTAAACACCATGGGAATGTTCTGAGGACTGAAAATGTTTCACAAACACTTATTAATATGTTGCCTATGCAAATAGTTGTATTATGATAATAGCTGTAGGTGACGCCTAGTGTTGGGCAATAGTATCCCCTTAAAGGAGATATAAGAAGGTCACTTCTGGCATTGTCCTAATTATACCGTGATTCACTGCCTCAAATTTTGGATTATTCAACTTTCACTTGTAGTTTGTATAAAATCAGAAAGCCACAGTTTCTGATAGTGTAAAAAACAGTGGATCTGTACACTAACACATAACTAACTCTTTCTACCAATCTGGACCTATATTTCAGTTTATGCTTGCCTAATGGGCAGAATTCTTGATGATATGTGTTCAGATGATGTAAGCAAGTAAAGCCTCTTTGAAGTCAAGAGAATGAATGTTGCAGACCTACATCAGCAGAGCATCCATCCTCAAGCATTTTCCTTTCATTATTTCTTCATTAGCAAGTGCTCCTGACTCAGCTTTACAAACAAAACTATGCTCTGAAGTTGAACAGGACTGGTTTGGCCACACAAAGCATCTTAGCTAGGCAAGAGTCATTATTACCCCTGTCCCTGCCTACCTTACACAAGGATATAATTTTCTAAAACAATTTAAAATTAATAGGCGCTGACAATATTAACATTCTATATTGTGGTGTATGCAGCCTGCATTACTCTTTGCCCTTTATTCCCTTTATTAGTCAGTCTAGAGTGTAACACAAAAACGGGGGGGGGGGGGGGGGAAAAATTCTGTAGAGTATTGCTACTTTATGGGAGAATTTGGAAGAGAGTTAATTACGTTGTAGTTAAGGGATGACATCTTAATATGACAGCTGGGATTCAGTTCCTAGTTCTGCCAGGGATCTCCCAAATGCCACAGAAATCGACTGAGAGGGGACTCCAGAGTGATTAACCAGAATCCTTTTGTAGGGGTGAATTTCGTACTTGTGATATGTTTATACATGTTACCCGTGTTTTGAGAGAGCAATTTTGGGGTGCACTCTTGGAGAGGAGAGACCTTCCAGTTAGAAATTACCGAAGAAGTAGAACCAAGAGATATTGAAAACTTAGGCAGGAGAAGAAAAAAATATCTAGACTCTATTTCAGCTGAACTGCGAGCTCCTCTGACACATGTGACATTCATCCTACTTTGTTAGGACCAGATCATGAAAACCTGAGGCTACCTCCGCCATGGCACACGCCACAACCTGAATGTTACCCCACCCAGGACTGACGGACTTCATACTGCCCCCGCGCGCACGGAGGCGCTGGGTGCGACAGGAGGCTCCCCTGGACACAGAGGCTCCCTCCAGTGGCAGAGGCCACCAAGAGGACCTTGTCCAAGTGCGCATGCAGAACACCCATTTTCCCAGCACTCAGTTCACTGCGCTCACTATTCCCTCTGGAGGGAAGCTCCCTGCAGAAAAATGCCACGCACATTTAAATGAATTAAAACCACCACCATCACAGTGTTTATGACATGATGCGTTGATGGCATTAATTATTTTTATGAGGCCCCTCTAAAGATCCTCCGGGCTGTGGAGCTTATCAGGAGACATCAGAAAACGAGATTTCAAAGAAGTTCACAAACATCTGTTAGTATGTCATACATGGAACTTATTTTATGTTAATAGTAATAATCTCCTAGTGGATTTAGACTGCTCTGACCTCATCTGGAATGAAATATGTAAAACATTTATTTAATCAGCTCCTCATTTTAGGCTTCATAATTGGAGATGGCTTCATTTTTATTCAAAAGATAACTCTGTGACAGTTTTGCTCTTCAAAGTTTTTGCACCAGATACTTCCTCTGGCTTAGGCAAGAGCACATCTGGAAACCTCATTAATGTTATGTCAGATGAAAAACAAGCCCTGTGTTTCTAAAGATTTATCTAGGCACAGAGACAAATACTAGATGCTCGTTTTCCAATAAGGAAAGTAAATCTTGTGTGTGCCGACACACTGTGCCGCTGACGTCTCTGAGACTCCCTGTGCAGTCACGCTTTTAGCAAAGATAAGTCACCAGAAGTCTAGTAATTCTTAGTGTATTTTAAATTCTTAATGAAATCAGTGGAGCAAAACCAGGAAATTTCAAGATGAAAAGAACTTGCAAGTTACCATCTGCATGTTGTATTATTACCTAACTCAGCTTTAGATAATCATAAACAGTGAGTAAAGCAATTACTGCAACTACAGGAGGAATACATGCAACAAAGTTTGCTTCAGAAGTAATTAAGGCCCTTTACACAGAGGGTGTCTCAGCTCCTCCAGGCAATCTGCGAAAGAGTATAAATACTCTCTCTGTGCAAGGCTTTTCTAGCTACCTCTCTTGACTTGTTCTCTCCGGTACACTGAGTAAGTCTGATTTGACTACTATAAAAAAAAAAAAAAAGTTTAATTTTGCTTTAGCATGAATTTTGTTAAAATCGGGACTAAATCCTGCATAAATATTTTGACTCAGAGACATTAGTAAGCATCTTCTATAGATGATTTCTATGCTGGATAAAGGATGTAAAAATAAAAGCAAGGGTTTTTCCAGGCTGCTTTGGGCTGTTTATTTTATGGGAGAATTAGGAATTTTAATCTCTTAGTTCTCAAAAATTTTCAGAAGAGCTCTGAGAAGAGATTTTTGGCATTGTTTTTGCATCTGTGGTGTGATTAGGGGATTCAGCAGTTGTTAGGTGGGGGGATTTCACAGGTAACTGTTGAAGTAGACTCCTCGTCAGAAGCGAGTTCTGTGTAGCTATAGACATGCAGCACTGATGCTGCTCCTCATCTACCCTGCCTCAGATAATTTGAGTCACAAGAAGCTACACCAAGTGAGGATCAGATACTATTACTTAATGTAACTGTGGACATAACCTTTCTTTTCTAACTATTAAAACTTTGCTAGCATTTTAATGTGTTTTTACAGAGATTAAATTCAGCATTTTTTTAAGGTCAAAGCTACATTCTAACCTAAGGGTATTTGGGGGAAAATGCCGTGCATGTTTTTGTGCCTTTTTTTTTCCCAGAACGATACATTTGCGGATACTTATGTTTTCCTTTGAATGCAGTTGAGACAAGTAAATAGCCCAAAAAGCTCATTGCCCTGCCTGTTCCCCTGGGCCTGCGTGCTGCTAGCCCCTGGGGCAAAATAGCCCTGAGCTTCCAAAGTGGAGGAAAGTAGCTTTCAGGATATTTTTACTTTATGCTTGGCAATGTAATAGCTAATTTATAGATAGTATTGCTGGCTACCTATTTTAGGATCCTGTATACTACCTCTCCATAGATAAGACTTAGTGATTTCAGAGATTAGCTCCAAATCACCCACCATCTGCCTTAGAAATATTCTGCATTTTCTGTTTACTTATTGTACGGAAGGAGTACTGCAAAGCTGCCATCTCCCCTAGTCCTGTCTTCCAAATATTCGCAAGGATGGCAGTTCTACTACACTGCAGCACACAGGACTTAACTGAGAATAAAATGATACTTTTGCCTTATTCATCATCATAAGGTATCTTCAGTTTACAAGTTTTTTTTAAAAAAATGCAATACTATACCATGGAAAACTAGCTTTGTGTGAAGATTTAATCTGAAGAAAGAAAGAAACACTATTAAATGTGTGTATCCTAGCTGAAGTTGCATTTTTCTTATTTGGGTTGATAATATCACCACAACATAAATATTTTAAGAGATGTGTCTTACTTATTAAACCCCCTATTCATTCTTAGCCTTTTGTTTTTCTTGTGTTTTACTGGAACATTTTAGTGCCTAATAATAACAAGAATCAGCCAGGAAAATGATACAGGAAATTAAGCAGGCTGCTACACAGATAACTCTATTGGAAATCCAGATTATTTTTTCCCCCCTCACTCCCTTTCGCCCCGCCTGCAAAGCACCGGCTGCAGGCACTGCTCTGGGAAGCTGCGTGTGGGAGGAAGAGAGATGCTGTGGGAGCGAGTTCAGTCTTGTCTCCAGGAGCCACTGCAAGCGACTGGGAGGCTTTAGAGCAGACCTCGGGTTTGGATGCAGCGCACAAAGAAAGGGGAGGATTTTTGCTCCAAGAGGAAGAGAAGTAAAGAAAGCAAGCTTAAAGCAGCAAATTAGAAAGGACAAACAGATGCCAGCTAAGTAAAAGGTGGCAGATAGAAGGAAAGGAGCTCAATGGCTGTCTTTATCCAAATTATCTCTGTCTGAAGTAGAGCCAAGCTCAGAAGCATCAATAACCAAGTGCATGTTTTTGGGTTTGTTTGTTTTTTTTCCCTAATTCTGCCCGTAAATTGCAGGCACTCCCCCACCACAGCCAGGCGATGGCTTCCAACCAGCTGGCGTGCACCAACCCCTGCGAGACAAAGTGTGCCCAGCCTCTGGCCACCAGCAGGAACGAGCCCTGCGTCGTGGCCTGTGGTGACTCCCGGGTGATTATATACCCCCCACCCGTCGTTGTCACCTTCCCGGGGCCCATCCTCACCACCTACCCGCAGCAAACCGTCGTGGGAGCCTCCGAGCCCTCTGAGGTGGCCCTGGCAGAGCCCCCCGCCGCAGCCGCTCTGCCCGCGGAGATAACAGGAAGGCTCGAGGCAGCGGTTGACAAACTCGCCCCCAAGATTGTCACCCGCCCTGAGCCACGCTGCCCCCCAAAATACTCCTACACCTATTCTTCCCAATGGACACATCCATGCAATTCCTACCGCGCCGGGAAACGGTGGACGTACTAAAGCTCAGTCCTGTTGCGCACCCTGCCATTTAAAGAATTAAACTGAGTTTCTTTCCAGCAAAGGAAACTCAAGATGTAAATTGGGGTTGGAGCTGATGGGCGCCAGCCTGGAGCTGGGGTTTTTCTGGCTCCAGCTGGAAAGAATGGGTGCTGTGAAGGCTCAGCACCTGTGAAAGGGTGGCTTGTGGGTGCATTTGCTCCTTTTGCCTTTAGTTTAGATGTGTTATCCTCTGGCTTTCCAGTTTAGTCATCTGCTTACGTTGTGCTTTGTCTTATTTCAGTTATATTACTGGCACTGAGCTTAGAGAGGTGACTTAGGATGCTAGAAATTGCACACAGCAACTGCACCAAAGGAGAAAAAACATTTTTTTATAGACTGTAACACTTTCACCCTGATGATTGGCCAGAGCCTCACTGAACCCCTGGAAAGATGGTCTTTATACTCCGTACAATTTTGTTCTAGAATTGTAGAAAAGCTGTCTCTTCACAAATAAATTTTCTGTACCAAAGTATGTCTTCTGGTTTTCATTACTACATAATCATTTCCTTCCTCTTTTCCTTATCAATTGAATTTATAGTATATTTATCCTTGGCCATAGGTATTCTGTGTTTCTTCTTTGAATGCAAATGTCACAAAATCCCAGGAATACTCTTCTACGCAATGTCATTAAACATGTGCTGAACATCTGATGCTCCCCAGGAGCAACCTGGGTCCATGGTGGTTGCTGCTTTCAACAGCAGTCCCTGTAAGTCCTCGAGTAATGCTCAGCTCCAAATTTACCATGTCCATCCCAGGACAAAGCAACATTCCACCACTGTGACCCAAGTCCACAGCAAGAGCTGAATCCCTGGGTGCAGCCAGCAGGGTGGAGAAATGTGCAGCCCACGCAGGGCCCCCTGACACATGGGGCAGAGCTTCCCCAAGGGCACAGGGGGAAGGAGGCCCTGGGGCTACCTGAAGGTGACAACACTCTTGAATGCATTGGCCACATCGCAGGGTGCGTGCTCAGTACATCACCCTGAACATCATCACTGACCGCTGGGAACAGGGTGCAGAGCATGAACGGGAAAGAAATACGCCACTAGTTCAGTTTTCATTCCTTTATACACCTCACAAAACAGAATGTGGTATTTCACCTTTGAAATCTGCCTTTTGTAACAAAGCTCATCGTTTGCTACTTACTGGCCTACCTTGTAGTCCAAAAGTATTTTCTGAGTGAAATTCAGAGCTTCCACAAATGTTTTTAGCAAATAAATTGCCATCTAACATTTCACATCATTACTCAGCTCTAGACATAATTCCAGCCACAGTGAAGAACAAATTCAGACCCTCAAAAAATTATACATGCAATGTGGATTCTTTAATGTGGGTGGAAAAAGCAACAGACAGTGACAGCAGGAAACAAAACAACACAGAAACAATGAATTGGAAACATGAAAATCAGAAGGCTGCAGTAAGGCACAACCCGGGGCTCCACCCCAGAGATTCCCCCCTCCTACTGCAGGTTGGGGGTCTCAGAGCCAGGCAGAGCAGGGGAGACTCCTCCGAGGACGAGTACAGCTCTGTCGCATGGCAGACAGGGGGGAGCTTTGGGAGGCAGTGCTGGAAACCCTAAAGCCCCCAGCTGGAGATGTGCAAAGTTACTCTGTGCAAATAAGCAAGGACCATAAAATTCAAGTAGCTGCTTTGCCAGAGCTCCAGAAAAGTCCCTGGCACATCCTGACAAGACAACTCCAAAAGGAAGGACATCCCTTTGGCATTGCTGGGCTCCGGAGCTTGGCTGCCTCATGCCTGCTTGGGGCCCAAATCTGCCTTCCTCCTGCCCAGCTTGAGCTTGACTTCAGGACTTGATGCCCCTGAAGATACAGCCCTATGCTAGATGCCTGCTCCTGCATCACAGCTGATGCTTGCTGTCGCTCTGCCCACTGCCAGGAAACGTGGGCTGCCCTTGGCTAAGGGGTACTGCCCTTCTCCCGTCTCCCTCCTCCCCCATCCCCTGGAACTGCAATAAAAGCTATATTGCATCACAGAGTTGACCTCTGTTTTTTCTTCATTCTTCATCCATTCTCATTAGACTGGTAGCAGCATGAGTTTCCCGCAGTGTCCCAGCCAGCTCCAACCCAGGGCCTTACCAGGGCATTTGCAGAAGCTGCTTGGCTTCCTTCTGCCTGCCCTTAAGAGTCTGTCCCTCTACCAGATGGTAGCCTGCAGTTCGGGCCGTGCTCATCTCCTTCTATGAGAGCTTCTCCCTTTTGCCCTCCCTTTCTTTTCCCCACCTCGGCCTCCTGCACTCTGCAGCCAAAGAAGAGCTGTTGGGCCCAGCAGTGACTTTGCTGCCCACTCTTGACATTCCCCACAGGTTGCCTGCAGCCCCACGGCTGTGGGGATTAGGGCACCAACGCAGAGACCCCAAGGGCACAGGCCCAGGCCAGAGCCACTTGGGAGGTCACGGGTCGATCGGGGAGAGCATGGGCAACCTCCAGCATCTCCCTGCCTGCCTTGTCTCCATCCTCTCCACATTCCTGCACCCCTCCTCATCCTCTTCCTATTTTTCCTCCCTCTCCCACTGCTCCTTGGAGCACGTTTGGCACTGTCTTCCCCCATCACTGGGACCGAAGCTCTTCCTGGCTTTCCCTATGTCACCCACCCGCAGCCTGTGGACACGGCTCTGCCCAAGGATGACAGGAGAGTCTCCCACAGTCCAGTGCTCTGGACCAGAATCTACTGGCCCTTTGCTGCCCTTCCAAACACACCAGTCCACAAAGTAGCCCACACTGCCACACTCCCCCGCCAAAGCAACAACCCACAACAGCCGTGACTGGGTCACCAGAACCTGCTTCCACCCCTGTGCCCTCAGCAGACACACACGGGACACCTGGTGTACGGCTGAGAGCCAGTGCAGGGGACGTGGGCAGA
>VFFE01003748.1:0-23834 GCA_008921705.1 Burhinus oedicnemus | reverse complement strand
GGCGGCGGGGCCGGGGAAGGGCGGGCCGGTCAGGGCGGTGTTGGCGGCGGCGGGGGCGGCGGGCCCGGCCCAGGGCGGTGCGGGCCAGGCCGGCCCGCAGCAGCCGGCGGCGCGGGGCTCGGGCGAGGGCTGGCGGCAGGGCCGGCCCGGGCGCGCCTCCGCCTTGGCGGGCGGCGCGGCGGGCGGGGGCAGCCAAGCGCGGGCCGGCGGCGGGTCGCGGGCGGCCTCGGGCTCGGCGGCGAAGGGGAAGAAGAGCGGCTGGGCGGCCGCCCCGTCGAAGCCGCCGCGGGGAAAGGGCGGGCCGGCGTCGGGCAGGAGGCCGAAGGGGGCGGCCGGCAGCCCCCCGTCCGGGCTGAACATGCTGCCCGCCGCCCTAGGGCTCCATGCGGGGGCTGCGGGGCTCGGCCCGGCCGCCCGCCGGCCGCTGCCTCCCTGCTGCGGCGCCGCTGGGGTCTCTGAGGGCGACGGGGCCGGGCCGGGCCGGGCCGTATGGAAATGGACCGCGGCCCTATTGGCCCCGCACCGGTGGGTCGGGCGTGAACTTGATCCCCGGGGGGGGGGAGCGAAGGGGGGGCTGCCCGGGGGGTAGGGTCGATGGGAGGTGGGCGCACCCGTCCCCTCGAGTCGCGGGAGGAGAGGCCGGAGCAGGACGAGGGACCCCGCTGCGGGGTCTCGCACCCCCCGGCACAGCTCGGGGGTGCTCGGTGGGGGCCCACGTCTCCAAACGTTGGGGCAGCATCAGCCTCAGGGTCTCCCCACTTGGGAACTCCCCAGTGCCGCAGGGTCTGGGCACGGGCAGGGAAGCGGGATTGCTTCGGGGAACGGGGGAAGCCAAGGTGCAGGCCGGGATGGCAGCCTGCCCGGGGCTGCAGCAGCCCCTTGTCCGCGGGACAAGCCCCGGGGACGTTGGTGCCGTCGTGCAGCGGGAGGGTTGGACGAGGGCTCGGCCATCCCCTCTCTCCCCTCTGCCCCGCTTGGTCCCAGCGGCAGAGCCTCACGGCTCCGTGGGGAGCCCTACAGAGTGCTCCATGGACAAAGCTAGGGCTTTATCGGCTCCCTCACACTCCCACTGTCCCTCGGCCCGCAGAGGAAGACCGTGCCTCGGAGGGACAGTGTCCTTCCTTCTGCAGTCAGAGGCCCCGAGCTCTGGGTGTGCCGCTGCGGAGCTAATGGCAGCCCTGGCTATCGGGCCCATCTGCTCCACAATGGAGCGTGCTTGATATTTTCTCTATCTTAAGGGCTTTCCTCTCACACTGCCCTGCACAATGGCGCTATCGGGGCCGGCTCCAGCCATTTCCCCCTTCCCTTCCTCCCGCCCCGGCACCCCCCGTTCCCCGATGCTGAGCTCTGCCGGGATCTGCCTGCCCGATGCCGGCTCCTGGGTACGGGCAGGCGCCGGCAGCGCGGACACCCCCTGACCCCGGCCAGAGCAGGGCGAGAGGCGATCCCGCTGCCAGCACCGCTCCCTGTTTATTAACCCGGATTACTGGGAGCCTGCGGCCGTCTCTCACTGGAGATCTGCCGAAGAGATAGGCTGGAGAAGCCTCCCCCGCGGCGTGGGATGGGGATGGGTCTGCTTGTGGGACTGGGGGAAGGCACTTGACGCTGTTTCTGAAGCGCTTGCTTCGGCTCCCAAGAGGGCTGGCACCCAGGGACTGGCACCTAAAAACTGGCACCCAGGGGCTGACATCCAGGGACTGGCACCCAAGAGCTGGCAGCTAGGGACTGGCATCCAGACTCCTACACAGGGACTTGGTAACCAGCAGCTGGCATCCAGGGACTTGTACCCAGGGACTGGCACCCAGCCCAGCACATGGCACTGCTGCACATCGGGGGCAGTGGAACAATTCCTCCCTTGTAATGATATTCCTGTAAATTAAAAATAATAACCAAGAGGATGAGCTGGAATTAAAGCCCCTTCCTGACTCCTGGCTGGGCACGTATCAGGCTGCCTGTCCCGGCTGTGCCAGCCCCAGGAAAATGACCTGAGAATGCAAAAAGCCCATCAGTGGGGACATGGGCAGAATGTGCCCAGCAGCTGCGGGACCTGCCTGGGGAAACCACTGCCCAGACCTGGTGAGGCACCTTCCCCTGCAGGTGCTGGATTTGGCGATGCTGAGAGGAGAGTTGGGCCCCAGGTCATGCTGCTGGGGATGCCGGCACACCTGCGCCATGCAGGCAGGCCTGCCCGCTGCCTGCCTGCAGCCTGCCTTGCTGTTTGTCCCACTCTCTGCCCTGCTGCCTGCCCCACTGTTTACCTGCTGCCTGCCCTGCTGTTTGCCCACTGCCTGCCCCGCTGCCTGCCCCGCTGCCGGTGTGCAGAGGAAGTCTCGCTGCGGGACTCCAATTGGAGCCATCAGCCCTGCTGCTCCTGGGCTCCCGCTGTGGCCCAGGGTTTCAGAAGATCCTTGGCCGGGCAGTAACTCCCCTTCCCTTTGATTTATTGTTCCCGGGCTGGACCCCCTCCTCCTGACAACCTGCTCTTTCTCTCCATCCCCCCAGGAAGCTCCCCAGCCTGCCAAGGCCTCAAACGCATTCCTGCTCCCTTTCATATACAGGCAGAGGGGAAGGGAGACGTTGACTTTGAACCGGCCCCTTTGTAGGAGCAGGGCCCATTGTGGCAGTGATGGTTTTAGCTGGGGGATGTGGAGGGAGTCAGTGGGGTTTCTCGGTATGTGCCCCCCTCCTACATTTCAATGAGGCAAGTTTGGGGGGGCTGTGTGAGGTGCCCAGTTATTGTGTGGGGTCATTGTGCACTGATGGCCGGGGCTTGGCCATCCATCTCCTTTGGGGCAGAGCCTCCTGCCTGCTGCAGGAGGAGGAAGGATGCGTCCCTCCATCATGCCCATGGCTGGAGTCTGCTTATGCTCCAGGCTCGGGCCCAGCTCTGCGGTCTGTAACCCAGCGAGGGATGGGTGGGATCCTGCTAGGAAAAGGGGAACAGAAAGAAATGTGTCTGTCCTCCCCTGGTCACTGAGATGACAGCAGACTGGGGGGGACAAAGACGGACATCTGCTTGTCCTGCCTTTGCTGAGTGTACAGTTTCAGCAGTAGTTTGCCTTGGAGACAAGATTTTTAAGAGAGCATATGACCACAGATGATGTTTTATTCACCCTCTGTCCTGGGGCAGGTGATGGAGAAGCCACCATCAGGGCTGTGCTGGATCGCCCTTGACCTTCATGCCTAAGGTTTGGTGGGATGCAGCCCCGCACGAAGTGGGTCAGGGCCCCATGGTCAGGTGCTGGCCACAGCCTTCATCCCTCTGAGGAGGGCTGGGCAGTAGGTTCAGCTTCAGAAGCCCCATCCCTGGAATGAACACCGAAGCTCCTCCATGGCACAGCAGTTTGCTTGGCTGCTGGCTTGGGTGGATAGGATGGAGGGTTGGTGCTTCCAAACCCGGCTGAGATGAAAGCCCTGGAGGATTGTTTGGTCCAGATCTGTCCCCTCATTAAAAAGGCCTCTGCATTACAGAGCCCAGCGTGTAATTTGGGTATCGCCCACATCAACGCAGTGCCTGAACACACCAGCCGGTCCTCCCTGCTGTTTTACAGCTGGGGAAACTGAGGCACGGACAGGCTGGTGCTGAGCACAGACCCTGCATCCAGCCTCGGGCTGTCCTGAGATGTCTGTGGCACAGACATGGTGTCTCAGGACAAATGACTCTTCCATGCCTGGACATGAGGTGGGGACACGGCTTCCAGGGGACCCGGAGCAAGGAGGTCTCCCCATGAGAAGCTGCTGGGCTTTACTCAAAGCTAGAGCTTCCCAAAAGGCGTGTGTGTGCTCTGAGAGGCTGCTGGGCTCTGAGAGCAAAGAAGGACAAATTTGAGGACCTCGGAGAGGGGGGTGCAATGCTGAGTTTCCCCAGGGGTGAGCCTTTGGGTGGTCCCAGGTGATTTGGGGTGTGATGCTGCCCGCCTGGGGCTGCAGCTGGAGACCCCAGGGCCACCCAGGAGCAGGGCTGAGCAAAGCATCCCTGAGGGTGCCCGGGCGCTTTGGTGGTGAGTCAGCACCCACCCTCCAGGCTGCCGAAACCATGAGGAGACAAGATTGTATCAGCCTGATGGGGGGCTGGCGTGATCAAAGGGCCGGGAGAGGAGCTCAGGCTCCACACAATGGGGGGACATGATAGCCCTTATCTGCTGGCCCTGCCAAGGTGTGAAGGGTCCGGCCCTGGGGGTGAGGGGTGATGGGGGCGGGTGGGCGCTGGGTGCTGCAGGGCTGGGCGCAGGCAGGCACACCCGGGGGCTCCCACCCAACCCTTTGCTGGGGAAACTTCTCCTGGCAAACACTGAGATGCCAGAAAATGAACTCTGGTTCTTACCGGGTCTGGGAAAACCCTTGGGAGGGGTTTGGAGGCCACTCCAGCTGCAGGAGAAGGATGGCTGCTCCCGCTATTCCCCAGGGAAGGTTTTGGGATGGGGGACCTGCAGCACCCTCCCTCCCTGTCCCACCCCGCTCCCAAGAAGACCACTCCGAGCTGAGGGGAGCCTAGCCCCACACCACACACTCGCATGGGTCTCAAACATGATTGTTTAATAAAATCTCCTTTTAAAAGAACTACAATCCATACAACAATGAGGGGTGCAGGGAGATGGGCAGCAGCCCACGGGTGAGGGAGTAGAGTGCGGAGTAAGGATCTGCGCAGTGACGGCCTTTGCCAGCAGCCCCGCCGGGGACATTCCCACACCACCACCACTCACCAGCACAGGGCCCTGACGCTGCTGCCTGCCCTGCCCGTGCCTGCCTGCATGTGCAACGGCTCCTGACCGTGCAATGGCTTCTGTGCATGCAAAAGCTCCTGTGTGTGCAAGAGGTCACCCGTGTGCAAGAGGTCATCCCCATGCAAGTTGTGAAACACGTCACCCGCGGCCGTGACAGTTCACGCCAGGGTCTGGACATGAAGCCACATCTGTGAAAAGCAACCCAAAACTCATCCCAGGCCTTATGCTAGAGGAGTCACAGCCACCGCACGGGGGAGGCTTTGGGGAACAGCACTGGGCTCTGAGCAAGGACTTGTTGGTGGGGGCTAGGTAAGCCCAGATGCAGACATGGGCAGTGGAGGGGTACAGGGTGTCACTGGAGACCAGGAGGTGCTCAGGATGGAGCAGCAGAGACTGTGCCCTGCCCCGGAAGGATGCCTGGAGAAAGTACCAGGCCAGGCTCCATAGGGATGCTGCAAAGGGCGTGGGCTCCGTGTGGCAGAGAAGCAGTGCAGCAAAATCACTGTGCCTTGGCTACCCCTCCTGGCCTCCTGAGCACCCACCAGTCTCGTTCTTTCCTCCCCCATGGCCACAGAGGCTTAAAATCAAAACCTCGAGCCTTTTCTAAGCATTCACCCCATGGAGGCCTGGGGTAAGAGCCCAGCTGGCACCCAGGACTGCCATGAGGAAATCCTCCACCTCCATTGGCACAGCCTGGCACAGCGGCACTGGGACTGTCTGCGCACTGAGGACTGCACTCTGAGGACCAGCACCCCTAGAAGGGGATGGAGCCGGTGCAGGGGCCAGGGCAGAGTTGCTGCTCCTGGCTGTGCACTGCGCAGCGTGGCATCTGAAGGTGCATCCTGGGGAGCGATGCCAGCGCCTGTCCGAGCCCGCTCCTGCTCCTGCCCTTGGCTTCTGGAGCGGGACCTGGTGCCAGAGGCTGCCTGGGCTGGGGAGCAGCACACAGACCAGGCACCAGAGCCTTTAGCGATGCCACTCACTCCAGGGAAAGTCTCCATGCCTGGCAGAGGGGCTCCGGGCAGGCTGGCAGCCCTGTTGCCTTCCCCTGCAGACACAAGCGTGTCCAGACCCCCCTGGCCTATCTCCTGCTCTCCAACCCCCTCTCCAGCCCTTTCCCAGCTGCTGTAGCATCTGCCCAGCCACAGCCGGGGCAGCAGCCCCCTCCTCAAAACCAAATGCAAAGAGACAGCGCTGCAAACCCCCCCAGTTTCTGTGCCAAGGCAGTGGCCACTCCCCCCGCGGGGCTGGCGTGTCCCCGACAGCAGCGAGCGAAGGGCAAGGCAGGGACATGATCACAGCAGCAAAGAGGACAAGGACGCTGGAAACGGGGGCGATCTCCCCCTCCCATAGCTGTTAGTGGGTGTTTATTGGGCAGGCGTCGAACAGTCTGGCAGAGCGGGGTCTGTGCCCCTTCGCCCGGCTGCGGGTGCCCCTCCGGCGCGGCTGCCCCGCCGGGCTTCGGCATTGGGCGTACAGTCCATAGCGAGCTCGGGCGGAGGCGAGGAGGGGTCTTACTGGTGCGACTTGGGATTGGAGGGGTGTAAGGAGGAGTCGTCAAACAGCGGGTTCCTCACTTCCATTTCTCCGGTCTGCGGCGGCCGAGGGAGTGGGATCGCGGGAAGGAAAAGGCAGGAGGTCAGAAATCAGCAGGGGGTTGAGCCGCCCTGTCCCAGGGCGTTTGAGTCTGAACCCCAGTCCAGCAGAGAGGAGGGAGGATGGAGGGGACCTCGTGGGCTGCGCTGGGGTGACGCACACCAGGACCCTGCCATCACGCCTGGAAAGGCACTGCCTCCCCACCAGGAGCGGCCGCGGATGCTGGGATGGGATGATGGTGTGTAAAACCCACGGTCCCGGCTGGGTTGGGAGCCCCAGCCTGGTTGGCAGGAATGGGGTTCCTTGCCCAGACTGCCTGCCTGCCATCAAGTGCCCTTTAATGGGCCTGTAAAGACCTAATGATGACCCTTAATCTGGGCCCTGATGGCCGGGCTCTGCAGCCATTACCATGTGAAAGGCTCCTTTCGGGTCTCTTTGTGCTCTTTGTACCCAGGGCTGTTAGGAGCTGCCCTTCCCCGGGGTCCTCTGCCAGCCAGGAAAGTCCCCCCTGGCTTTGAGGGGTCATAGGTCCCCGGTCCAGGCACTGGGGAGGCACCAGAACGAGCTCCCCTATCCCAGTACCCAAGAGCCTGAGGTGACCAAGTCCCTGGCACCGCAGGGATGGCGGGTGGGTCTCCCAAGGGGTGCTCCATCTCTCTGCTCCTGGAGCCACGGGGCAGCACTCCCCAGTGAACAGCCCCATGCCAGGGCACCCAATGCCAGGGCACCTGCTCCTGGCCACTGGAGAGCTCCACTGAGAACTGGCCAGGGCAGGGACCATCTCAGGGTTTGATGAAGGATGTATTTAAACGGCTCCTCACAAGGAACTGCACATCCCAGGCATGTGTTGGATCCCACCCTGCATGCACAGGGTTCCCCGCAGGTACCCTGCACCCACCATACCGGAGCCAGCCCAGGGCACTCATACACGGTGAAGTCTCCATCCTCATTCTCCTCGTCAGATGATGCCGAGTCTGGCAGCTTGGGCTCCTCTTTATGCCTGGGGGGAGAGGATGCAGAGAAGAGGTGAAGCCCAGGGTGATGGCACCCCAGTCAATGGCAGGGCATGACCAGCAACTGGGTCTGCTGTCTGTTCCCGGGGCTGCTTACTTCTCCATGGAGAGCATCTGCTGCTTTTGGTGCTGGTAGTGGTACATCTGGGCACTCTGAGCCAGTGTCTTGTCCCCAGGCTGCGGAGAGAGCAAGGACAGGCATGGAGGCCAGGCTCTGGAGAGCCCCCAGCCTGGCTGGTGGGTGTCCCCCACTGTGTCGGAAGCTCCTCAAGCAGACCACATGCCTGGCCCCAGCGCCAAACACCCCACAAGGAGGGACGCGAGTGCCTTACTGAGATCTTGTCGTAGGGCAGGGGGCTGGCTGCTCGCTGTGCTGAGTAGTCCGCTTTCTGCGCCAGTCTGACCTCCTTCTGCAGCCTGTCAGGGGAGAGGAAAGCGGTCAGCAGAAGCCACCGGAGTGGACAACTCCATACGGGAGCCAGCAACCCTTCCAGGGGGGCTCAGTCCTCCCACCCACATCCCTGTTCCCTGCAACGGCACCCATGATGGGTGACATTCCCAGGCCAAGTGGCCCTGCATGTCAGGGACCTCATCACAGCCACTTCCATCCCACTGGGCCTAGGCATGAGGCACCAACGTGCTGGAGGTGTCAGCACCCAGTGCTGCAGTGATGCCCAAATCAGGTGCCACCCACTCCCAGGAGCCATCGCTTATGCCTGGCACGGGGGTGTCTTACCGCTGTCCTCCAGCTCCAACCAGCAGATGCCATACCCTGGTGGCCATGGCATGTCTGCAGGGGGACTGGCAAGGGCAGCTATTGCCTCTCCTCCAAATCCCACCATGCACCCAGGAGGCACAGGAACAAGCTCCTATGAGCCCAAGGACACTGAGGGACTGGCTGGCACCAGCAGTCCCTGGCTCACCTGCACCAGCAGACTGCAGCCATGATCAGCGCTGAGATCCCGGCCACCGTGCACACCACGATCAGCCCTGCAGAGGTGGAGGGCGACACAGAGGGATAGTGGGTAAGCCTGATGGCATGGTGCCACCAGCCCATGCTTCCCTGGTGAGGATGTGAAATCCCCTCCCATGAGCCACCTGTCCCCAGGGTCTCACCAAGCACCATGTCGTCATTTGAAGGGATGGGAGATGCCTCCACCGGATACTTCGGAACCGCGGCGCTGGTGGAGGCGGGGAGGGTGGCTGCTGCCTTGCTGTCAGCAGGACCTCGCTGCAGAAGCCCCTCTCTTGGCCTGCTGGTCACGCGCTGCCTGCCACCAGTGGGGACTGGGGTGGCTGCAGGAGAAGGTAGAGCCATGAGCAGAGCAGCACCCGGGCAGCTCTGGGAGGGCAAACCAGCCTGGGGTGCAGGGTCTGGCTGCCATGGGGTCTCTGGCACCACTGCTGAGGGCGGTGGGAGCAGGGGAGCAGGCACTTACTCCTAGGCTTGCCATCCAGCAGTGGGTGGGGGTGAGAAGCCTCGTGCCTGGCCAGCACGTCCGCCAGAAAATCGATTTCTTCCTCCAAGCTGGGAATGGAGGTCTGCTCTGTGCCGGGAGAGAGTGGGTATCAGATGGGCACCCTGGGATACAGCTGTGCGCCCAGCCCTGGGGCTGAACCCAGCATCCCCCCAAGAAGGGGCTCACATCCCAGCACAAGCAAACACAGGTGGGTTTGGAGTCCAGCCACACTCGGATGCAGCCCTCTGGCATACTGGCGGTCCCAAAGCCGAGACCCAGGATCTGCCCGTGTCCTTGCTGCTTTTGGGATGCTTTTCACCCCACAAAAGCTGAAGGCTGCAGGAGCAACAGTGGTCGCAGCTGCCCCTGTGCCAGAGCCAGCATGTCCTGCAGAGCCCAGGGGCTGGCTGGGCATTTCACGGGTGGCTGCCTCAGCCCATGTCCTAGCACACCAGGGACACAAAAAGGGCCAGGTGCGGTGCCCATGTGGTACGGGGCACAGGCAGGACCCCCACCCCAGCCCGGGGTGCCCACTCGTGGGGGGACAGCACAAAGCAGGAGGGGACCCAGTGTCCCCAGGTTCGCTGAGCAGAGTCAAGCTCCGCTGCTCACTGCTCTGCTTTTAACAGGATTAAACTGAACTTCAAAGGCCGGAGACGTCCCTGTCCCCATCCCTGCTCCCTCTGCCCCCTCGGTGCTGTATTCAGGCTGTCCCCAGCGGGAAGCCCTGGAGGGTAAATCAAGACATACAAAGGCGAGGTGGTACCAGCAGCTTGGTTCCCAGATAACTCAAGGTTATAACAATTACAGCGCCTCTTAAAGCTGTCCTCACTCCCAACGTTTGGAAATAAACCCCAATTCCCTCCGGAGCAGGGCACAAAGGCCACTCAGCCACCATGTGACTCAGAGGCACACAAGACAAAAAACAATTTAAACGGGGGACACTCTTGCTTTAAACAAGTGCATGAAGAGCCATCATCCCTCTGTCTCCCCAGACACCCCCAGCCTCCTGTCCTCTGCAGGAGCCAGAGTGCTGCATGTCCCCATGCGCCCCGGGCTTCCCTGGCTCTTTGCACCCTGTTATTTGCAAAGCAGTACCACAGCCACGCGGTGCCAGGTTTGGGGTTATGCCACCAGCGCCATGCCCAACGGGTGAGTGCCATGGGGCCAGGCTCTCCTGATGGGCAGGGGAGCTGGCATGGGACTGAGCGTGATGGCCCTGTGCCCCATGGGGACAGCCCTGTGCACGATATGGGGACATCTGGTACCTGGGATGGGGACAGCCTGGCTCTAGCTCCCCACTGCACTCAAGGAAGGGCCTGTCCTCATTCCCATGGGACCCAGGGAACAGCCCTGCCCGTGCCCACGTGTGTCACTGTCAGGCCTGGGGGAACTGGACTGTGTTGGTGCCACTGGTAACAGGGTGCACAGCCCAGCCCTGTCCTGACACATCTGCCATGGGCAGATGTGGCTGCAACAGCCAATGCTTCAGGAAGATGAATGTGATGTGCCTGAAAAAGGAAAAAACATCTGGAAAACCATCCAGGAGCAGCTCCCAGGTCACTTTGAGCCTCCCACTGTGTGAAGCAGTACAAGGTAAACCAAGGCAGCTGTACCGTTTGGTGGTTTTTGGCATTGCTGGCAGTGCCTGAGCCGTGCCACTCACCTGCGTTAACCAGCTCTATCGCCAAGTTCCCTTTCAGCAGCTAAAACCCCCCATGCCCCTGTTTTGTTTGGCAGCTGAGACGTCCCCCTCGTGACACAACATCTGCCACCCTGCAACATTTGCAGGGCAGAAGCAGCCTGGCACCTATGGCTGGTTCCTGCCGGGCACGGCGGGCGGGTGAAACGCTGTGGTTGGTGAAAGACCAGCCCAGGGCTCCTCCCCAGGGAACAGGGGGCTGGGGCTGATCCCCAATTCCTGCCCGGCTGCCCCAGGCCCTGGCTCTTGCTGCAAGAGGAGCAGAGATGGGGGGGCTCCCAGAGGCTGCAGCGAGGTGGGCACGCTGGGCAGGCACAGGGGGCACGCAGGCTATGCACAGGGCACACAGGGCTTGCTCAAGGCACGGGTGCCCTCTCATGGTAGGTCCCACCACCTCCCTGCAGCAGGCAGGGCACGGCCAGGCTGGCACACAGCAGCCCAGCCCAGCCACCTTCCCCCCCCCCCCCCCTCCACTCCCCAACACCCTGTGGGGCTTTCCCATCCCCAGGGTCTCCAGGGCTCAACCCTGGGATGCACACAGGGGTCTCGGCAGTCACCGTGATGGGTTTGGGGACAGCAGGGAGCAAGAAGGAACATATGTGGCTTCTGCCCCGGGTGGAGGAAACCTGATGTTGACAATCTCCACAGGAGGGCACAAAATTCCTACAAATCCACTTATTTCTATAGTCCCGCCCTAGGATGGCTGATGCCCTCCTGGCTGTTGGCAGCACAGAAAGCAGGGAGGCAGGAACCCTCAGCTCCACAAGCCCCTTTTCCCCCTCTTCCCAAAGCACTTCCCACAGTCCAGTGGGGCTCAGCCCTGGCTCCATGCAGGCAGGAGCAAGGATGGGACCCACCAACCCAAACCACATCACAGCATGCTCAAACGGCACGCAGCATCATGGTGCTGGCAGCGTTTTGGGGCTCAGAACCCTGCACCGGCAGCGCCAGTGAGGTGCAAGCAGCCAGCTGCCTGCCCGGCCGAAGTGGCTGTGGGATGCACCACATCATGAGGTCCCGCGCATCCCGTCTCACCTCTGTGCTGGTGCTGCACTGGGTACACTGAGACACCCATGCACAGCAATGGCAGGAACACGCCGCTCACGTGCATCGCCCTCCTAAGACCGCAAAATGCCACTGTTCAGCCCAAAAAGCTGCTTTTGGTGCCTGCCTGCACAGGTATGCTGGGGAAGAGGAGCCCTGACTGCTGCCCACGCTTCTGCCAGGAGCTGCAACCAATTGCAGGGATGGTGTGGCGGCGAGCATGGCAGCAGCTGGGATACCAGGATCGGCATCACCGGCAGTCAGAAGCGGCTCAAGGGTTAGGCATCCTTAAGCCGCAGCAGCCCCCGCTGTTTGCATCGTATTCCCCCCCCCAAATGCAGCTATTGCAGCCCTTCTGCGTCCTTGCAGTTTCCCCCTGTTGCACCAGGCAGCTGGGTGCTGCTGCCAGACCGAGGTACAGGCAGGATGCAAAAGCCCCTGTGGAAAAAATTGGTACCTCCCTGCCAAAATGAGCTGGGCATCCTCAGGATGCTACTGCTCTCCCACTTGCTAAAATAGAGGATTTGGGAGGGGAGGCCCCTCCTTTCTTTTTTCCCCCCATACCCACACTTTTGCCGCCAGAAGGTGGTGGCATTGCTTGAGACAACAGGATAGGGCTAGGAGAGACCCTGGGATAGTCTCCATCCTCCCAGCACCCTCTCAGAGGATGCTACTGCGGTCCTGCATCTCCCTGACAAAGCTGGGTGAGGATGCTACCATGGGCCCAGAGGAGCTGAGAGAGGATGCTACTGCAGTCCCACATCCCTCTGCCAAACCGGGTGAAGGTGCTACCGTGGCCGCCGCATCTCCCTGTCGAAGCCGGCATGGAGCGGGGTTGCTATGGAGATGCTGGCGCATGTGCAGCTCTTCTGAGAGGGGAATTTGCTCCCACGACTTCACATTAAAAAATAAACCACAAACAACTGTTAAGCCATTCAGTACTCGTGGATGTGGAGCCTGTGGCTGGGGGCATCTGCCTGTTGGACCCCTGCTTGCCGCTGAATGCCAAGCCTGGGCTTTCCCTCCGCTCTCTTGTCCCCCCAGCCATCGCCCTCCTTTCAGTGCAGCCCGGCCCCCTCTGCCCAAGAGCCAAAGGGCTGCACAGAGCCCCTTGCTTTGGGGATCTCCCCTCTGATTTGAGGGGTGATCCTCCTGCCAGGAGGCTGATAGCATGAAGGGCACGATGGGCACTGCCATCCCCCATGTGCCCACCCGCTGCAAAGCACAGGCTGAGCCGTGAGTAAAGGGCAGCTCTGGCTGCACCCTGGTGGGATCCCGAACGTCCTCAAGACACAGGAACCAGAACACAAAGCAACCCCCCGCCTAAAACCCAGAGGACCCCTCCACGCAGGCAGCAGCTTGGGTGCATGGAGATGAGCCACCCTGTGTGTTTTCAGGAGCTCCCCAGGCCTTGGGGTGGGGACGAGGGGCTGCGGCAGGGGCTGTGCTGGTGGCAATGCCACCTGGTGAGGACCAGCTCAGTCCCACACCAGGGCCGGGCAACACTGCGGGGTGCCCACCATGGGCAGGAGCCAGGCTCCAGGAGGGACCATGGGCTCCGCCTGCCATGGAAAACCCAACCACCCCCTCAGCAAAAGGGCTTTGGGGGCAGCAGAAGTGAAAAGCAGGCAGAGAAGGGTAGGCTGGAGGATGATACTGATGCACTTCGTAGCAGGCACGGAGGTGGTTCAGAGGTGCTCAAGAGCCCCCACCCTGCACCCAGGTGGTCCCCAGCAAAACCCCCCAGGTGCAGTGTGCAAGCACATGGCTGGGTCCTGGCTCCTTCCCCTGTCCTGGTTTGAGGTAAAACAGGACCAATTTTGTTCAGTAACTTTTCTTTTTAGCTAGGCCTCTTCTAACTGCTGAAATTAACAGCATGTTGTGCAGAAAACTGTTCGCTCTCAGAGTGATAAGACCCATGTTTATAGCTGATGCCAAGGAATGGGATGCAGAGAGGCTCTTGCTTATACTTATTGCTATGGCAACCAAGGACAGCCAACTTTGTTACTTGCCCCGTTGGAGGGTCGGAAGTGGAACAGCGTAGAGGGGTCACACCTGCGGGGAGGAGCGGACAGGACAGGTGCCCCAAACCTGACCAACAGGGTATTCCATCCCATCTGCCTCATGCTCAGTATAAAAGCTGAGGGATCAAAGGGTCAGCCCTCTTTCTTCAATGGCTGGCGTCCTGGGAAGACTCTATCTCTGCATCTGCCTTTGATCCCGATCCTGAATCCAGATCCAGAATCCAGTTCCCGTCCGTTACTGAGTCCAGTCTGGGACTTCGCCAGTGCCTGCTGGTGACGTGATTGTCATCCTGGGAGTTTGATGAGGTTTTGTATATATTTCATTATTTTTCTTTTTATTATTTTATTATCAATATTTCATTAAAGTAGTTTAGTTCCTTCTAAACTCTTAAGTCTCTTTTTCTCTCTCTTTCTTGCCTCCTGAGCGGAGCAGGAGAGAGAGAGCATCTGTCGTTCCACCGGATTGGGCCAATCTGGCCCAAAGCACGACATCCCCACACACAGAGGCCACTCCACTGAAGTCAAAGCAAAAATAATTGGGTGGAGCCATAATTACAGTCTTAATTTGCCTGCTCGTTGAATCTGCAAAAAACCCTACGAGGTGGGGGGCACAGAAACAGCTCTGCCTACAGCTTTCCAAGCTGCATGAAGAGTTGAGGGTCACCCTAAAAAACAGCCATGCCCAGCCCCCAGCACTGTCTGTGAGACTGAGGTAGGGTGCAGGTGCCATGGCTGCACTGAGAGCACCCTCCATGCACTCCAGCAGTGGGTGGGAGGGCCCTGCGCAGAGTGACCACAGGCGGCTGCTCCCTGGGGATGCTCTGTCCGTCTCTCTGCCCACTGGCACAGCGCAGCCGCTCAGGCTGCCACAGCCCCCCAGCTCCCTTGGGAAAGGAGCGTGGCAACAACACCCGGTGCCCTCGTCCACAGCCAGGCAGGGCTGCTACCCGGCACTGCCGACCAGCCCTCCCGGTGTGGATGCTGGGCATCACTAGAGGAGGAGACAGCAGACCCAAACCACAGCCCAACATCTCAAAGCAATCAGAACCGTGTATTGAGATCCCAAACACCAGCATGGCTCAGCCATGGGATGGGTGAGGCTGGACACCCATTTGCCTCGGCCATGGGGTCTGCACAAGTCACAGCTCTGTGCACCAAAAGCTGCTACCCTGCTCCTGCAAAGCCTGAGCTTTGCCCGGTCACATCCCCTACTCCAAAAAGCTCCCCAAAAGCCCCCTCCTGTCCCTGGGCTACTGGGCACCCCTGGGTGCTGGCAGGTCCAGTGGCACAGGTAGTCACCGGCACGGCTGCAGGAGGATGCACAAGGAGTGGGGTTGGGCCTGCGTGCTCCCAACCAGCCCAAAAACCACCCCACAACTGCGGCAAGCCAGGGCTTGGGGTAAGAGGGAGCAGAGCTGCCGTCCCCACAGGGACATGACTGCTATGGGGAAGAGAAGCCAGAGGACGGGGAGCCGGGGTGCTGCTGGGGCACGAGGCTGCCCCGAGGCATGGGAACCTCCTGGAGCTGTGGAGGTGCAGGGCAGGTTTGCAGGCAGGGGCTTGCCGACGGGGCCACTGCAGGGTGGGTGCACCTACTGTTGGGTGGGAGCTGCTTCTGGACGCATCGCCCGTGGTTGTCCTCCTGGAAGGGGGGCAGGCAGGGGCCGCAGGTGCCAGACCCTGGCGGGCAGAACTCCCGGCGCTGCAGGGCACAGTCCAGGCTCCGGGGACACGATGCTGCTGTGGGGACAGGAGAAAACAGGTCAGGAGGAAGAGAGGGGTCAAATGCTCCCCTGGGTCTGTCTGTGGCCTCTTGGTGTGGGACCCAGCTGCCCCGGCCCCACCTGCGGAGGGCAGGTCTCACTGTGGCTAACGGGTGCGGATGTGCTTCACTGGAGCTGCCCCTCATCCCCCATTTGCCTTTGCAAAGCCATTACTGACTGCAATTAAGCACAGGCTCTAATGACCTGAGAGTTGGCCCCAGTGATCCTTATGGGTCCCCTCCAACTCAGGATATTCTATGATTTTATGACTTGCGCAAGGCTGTTTGCTGCCTGCAGGGAAGAGCAGGCAGTGCCTGTCCTCCTGCACGAGACCCTGAGCCCCAGGATGCCACTGTTCCATGGGACAACACAAGCCCCAGGGTGTCACCATCCCGTGGGATGCCCCAAGCCCCAGGGTGCTGCAGGACAGCCTGAGTCCTGCAGAACTGGCACCAACGAGGGTCTCCAGCCCCTGCCTGTACCACGCAGGCAGTGGCAGAGCAGGCTGGCAGCTGAAATCCAACCAACACAAACTGATGATCATTTGGTAGCTGTCAAACAAAAAAAAAATCCCAAATGAACCCCCCCAAAGCTTCAGTATGGCTGTGACAGGTCATCACAGGCAGCAGCAGCTTTGGTTTCCATCCCTTTGACATCATGACAGGGGAAAACGGAGGGGCCCAGCCCTCCCCCTGCAATGCACCATGGCCAAAACCTCCATTGCGGCTTCACTGGGCAACTCATTTCCACGTCAGACCCAGGGACTTCTCCAGTTCCCGGGGACAGACATGAGCTCTCCGTGCTCTGACCTCATCCAGACCCAACATGCTCGTGATGCTGTGGCAGCCTGCTACAGCCAGGAGCAGCCCCAGCCTGGTTCAAGCCAATGAGACCTTCTAGGGGCACAGAAAGTCCCCAGGTCCTACACAAAACTGAGTTCTGAGACCAGGTGATGGTGGCAAACCGTGTGGAGATGGAGAGAGGAACCGTGACCAGCCAGGACAGTGACATGCAGGGCCAGTGCACAGGTCTCACCTGGGGGGATGCTCTGGGGTCCCGGCTTTCAGTGACAGCAGCTGCTGCTGGGGATGGTGACACTGCTGGCACTGCCAGGACACGAGCACAAGCTGGTGCAGTGCGGAGCCAGGTACTGCTCATTGCGCTGGTGTCCTGGGCTGGGCATAGCTGGATGGGGGGTGCGCAGCTGGGTGGGGGTGCAGCACACAGGTGCCCTAGCCCTGCTCTTCACCTTGCCGTGTGTGGCCATGCCCGCACCTTTCCCGCAGGCAGCAGCAGGCAGGAGAGCCCCGCTGCGGACTCTCACCGGGAGCAGGGCCAGACCTGGCCACCCATGACCCACCGGTGAGTCACAGAAGGATCCGGCTCCCAGCACCATCCCACGCTCCCTGAGCCATCCCAGTCAGCCCTTGCCCGCCCACGCCGATGCCGCAGGCAAAGCACCTGTGCCCATGCCCCAGGGCACAGCAGCACCGGTGACAAACCCCGGCGCAGCATGGCACCGAGCACCCCAGGAGAAGGGGGACCCCAACTTTGGGGGCTTTCCCAAGCATCCCCACCCCTGCAGCAAATTGGGGGTGAGGGGGGCAGCTGCTGCCATGCCCAGGCACAGCACGGTGGAGAGTCCTGGCACAGGACAGAGCTGCCAGGACACAAAGCTCCAGGGCCACCACAGCAGCTCCACTCCCCCAGCAAGGGCACGGGTGCCAAGCAGGATGCCACCCCAAAGCAACACATGGGATGCCAAGCGGGATGCCACCCACAACAAACCCCCCTTTGCACAGCCCTATTTCACCATTAAACTGCTCACCAGAGGGTGCAACCACTACCGACAGCCCCCGGACTGCGCCCGGGCCCCTCCGCACTGCACTCCCCAGGGCATTGCATTCATTTGACAGTGCCAAAGAAGGACAGAGCTGCCTTTGCTGCAGGGGTTTCCCTTGTGGGCAGGGTTTTCTCGGCAGCTGCAATTTGGGCAGCAATTAGGGTTGGCTGAACCCCACGCCAGGTCCAGCGGCCTGGAAGGGATTCACTTGGGGTGGGGGGCAGAGACCCCCACGCCCATAGGAGCTGCGTTTGCTCCCTGGGGACAGTGTGGGGTTCGGCCAGGTGGCTGGGGGAGAATTAATGCTTAATGGGAAGATAATCAGGTGTTTAAGTACAGAAAATGGACTCTGTTACCTGCTTCGCCCACCCTGGGCTCGCTCTCAAGGCCGCTTTGTTTGAAAATCACAAAACAGCCAAAACACACAGCCGCTCAGGGGCAGGAGGAGGTTTTGACACTGTGCAGCCCCAGGGGTGGGGACATGCCACATCCCTGTGGGGCACTGGGGGACACACACTGGAGACCCCTGCCTGTGCAATGGATCCGTGGAGACACATCCCCCCAAAACAGGTGCTGCTGAAAGCTGTTCACTGGTGGGAGGAGGCCACCCCAGCATGGGTCACCTGGCACTCATGGCCACCCAGCAACATGAGACCTTGTCGGGACCCTCGGAGCCACCTCAGGGCAGTGGGAGGGGTGACAGGGGGCAGCTCCAAGCCAGTGCCCAGCAACTGGTTAAATAAACCCCAGCCTGGAATATATAAAAGGTCGTTATCTCTGTTTGAGGAACGAGCTGTGCTTGCCCAGCTGTCACGGACTGGGATTAGGAGTGAGACAGGCAGGCACTGATCTAATTAAGCTCCCCATGTGTAATCAATTGGTGGTTAGCCAGCAGATACCACTTCATGGGCACCCTGCAGGGTGAGTGGGGCCTGTGGGGGCTTTGCCATTCTCTGAGCCCACCACAAAGCCTAGTGGCTGCTCCCCAGGTGGGCTGGTGAGAGTGGGCACCTATGTGCTGTGCCGCGGACAGAGCACAGTGTGTGCTGGTACCAAGGAGCCGTGGGGGCATGTCTGACCCTGACCACTGCCACCCTGGGGACTGGCCTGGGACAAGCTGCTGGTGCTGGAGAAGGCAGGGCGTCTCCCCGCAGGCAGAAATGCAAGTGCTCAAGACCAGCAGGATACAGTACAGCTGCCACAGAAAGACAAAGTGTGGGTGAGCATGAGCCAGGGACATGCGGGAGCAGGAACAGCCCTGTGCACAGGAGGTAACACTGGTGTGCAAGCTCCAAGGTGCATGCACACCCTCCCCCCCAGGACAGGATATCCTGGGGGGGGAAGCTCAGCACAGCACCCCCAGCCCTGAGGACTCACCCTGGGGAGAGCTGTGCTGGGCACTGAGGTGTCGTGGTTTGGGCCAAATTGGCCCAATCCGGTGGAACGACAGATGCTCTCTCTCTCCTGCTCCGCTCAGGAGGCAAGAAAGAGCCTCAAAACCAGGACATTAGGCCAGCAGAGCACCTGCAACAGGGGTGCCCACTGCACCCCTCTGAACGCCGTAGGGTCCAGCAGCATCTTGCCATGGCCGGGCAGGGCATGGAGCTGCTGGCAGTCATAGCCCTGGGTGAAGCTGTTTTTCAACACTCATGCCAAAACACAGAGGTGAAAAAGAAACAAAAATAAAACTGAGGAGGACGTCCGGGAGGCTGGAAAGGGAGGAACTGCCCCTGTTGCGTCACTGCTGCTGATAGAGAGATAAAAGTTAACGTAAGAGGATAATTAATTAGTGCTGAGCACTAGTCTGAATGCTTATGCTCTGTGCACTGGCAATGCCAACGCCCAGCCTCCCGGCTGGTGGGGCCCCAGTGTCCGTGGCTTGAGCTGGCAGAGCCCACTGGGCATCAGCCACCGCGGAGCAGTGGGCATGGAGCTCACGCTGCCCACTGGAGCAGCCTGCTACTGGGAATGGGGGTCTGGCCCTGTGTGGCAGCAAGACACGGCCCCTGGCATGGGATGGTCACTGAGCCAGGGCATGGGGCCAACACCAGGCGTGGTGGGGTATCTGGGTGCCCAGGGAACAGGGGTGCTGGTCTCCGCTCCCATGTTGAGCCTCCGCATGTTGGCCTGTGGCTGCAACCAAGGGCTGACTACAGCTGAGGGCACGGGAGATTGCTGGCAGCCCAGGCCCAGCATGGTGTCTGCCAGCTCCACTGCGAGGTCATTCCTCCTCCTGCTCATGCTCCTCCTCCTCCAGCCAGGTGATGTGGGACCTGCCTGCCCTCCCAGCACTTCCCCTGTGAGCTGGCACCCTCCGGGGCTCTCCTCCCGGCTCTGCAACTTGCTCCTGGCTCTGAAGGGCTGGAGCCAGCCCTGGGCTGCCCCACATCACACCCAGCCCCTGAGGTCTCGCTTCCCTCCACCCTGCAGCCTCCCCGGGGCAGAGGCAGATGCTCCTGCCCAGCAGCAGGCAGGTGCAGGGGGCGCTGAGACACCCTGAAAGCCCCAGCCCCGCTTCCCCCCCCCCATGCCCAGGGACACGTCCCCTGGGGTGAGCCAGGCGGTCACCAGCAGCCATGGTAATACAGCAAAAGCCAGGCTGGATGCTTGGGGTTGCTCCAGCCCTGGTACCGCTCCAGCTGCACACACCAACCACGGGAGACACACACCGACTGTGGGATGGACACCATGCTGGTGGCGCTGAGCCCTGCCCTGCTCCCTGACCTGGCTGCATCCTTCCTACCCTCCTGCTTCTTGCACCTGAAAGCAGGTGGAGGGGACCCAGGCTTCAGGCATAGCCATACCCCCCAGGAGTGCTCCCCCTTCCCCGGGCACAGCCACTGGCACCACGGCCTCAGCCAGCGCAGCTATGCCACCGCTCTGGCAGCCCCCGTGGGAGACCTGCCGCTGCCTGCAGCCGCCCACGTCACCACTGTGCTCCTGCCCCTGAAAATGCAGCAGACGGAGACCCCTCCTGCGCACGGAGGTAGCTGAGCGGGGCTCTCTGCAAATGCCAACCCCGGCACACCAGGAGCAGGGGGCTGCTAGCAGTAGTCGGGCTGCTAGCAGTAGTCAGGCTGCTCATGGGGATGGAGGATGCAGCACAGCCACAGCCACGCAGCCTGGCCCCCCCCGCCACCCCCTCCTGCGGCAGCACCGGAGCGTGCCAGCCTGCCCGAGAGCACTTTGCAGCTGAAAGTGCTTGTTTGCTTTTAGCTTCAGCAGGTTTGTCCAGGCAAAGGCCACGTGCCACTGGGCTTCCTGACCCCAAGGCCACCGGGGCTCGTGTCCCAGCTTTCTGGTTCAGCCGGGTGGGCACTGAGGTCTGGCCCAGCTGATAAAGCACGCCAGCAGAGATGTCCCCAGCATGGCTTATGTCACAGCCAAGGGACAATGCCAGCAGCCCTGTGCCGCAGGCTGGGGGACAGGGGTGTCCCCGAAGTGACCCTCCCGCAGCATCCCCCCCTGCCTGTGCAGCAATCACCTTGGCTGCACCATGCTCCCAGTGCTGTCACCGGCAGCGTCCCCACCCAGGAATGATGGAAAATGCCACCACAGGCAGTCACCCAGGTAAAATGCCAGTGCTGGCTGCTTTCAAGCCCCCAGCCCCAGCAGGTGGTGCGGGGAGGGCTGCCCGCGCTGGAGCCCCGGTGTACAGGCAGCACAGGCAGCATGGTGTGCACCTGCTGCTGCTAGAGACGGAGCGAGTGTGGGGCAGGCAGGGGCCTGCGGAGATGACGGGGCTGCTTGGCAGAGGAGATGGGAGCCATGCCCAGGGTAGCTGCCTGCTGCAGGCCTGAGGCCATCACGGTGGGCTCCCAGAGCCTTGACTCCCTCCATGTTCGATGACAAGGGGGAGATGGAGGGCCAGGAGGGGCTGAGCCAGGCTTCCCCCAGGGCGGGGGATGCCAAACCCTCGGCAACCCCAAACACTTCACATCCCCAACCACCGGCACCAACCCAGAGCCCGTCCTCCCTCTAGAGCAGACCCCGTCTACAAGCACCCCAAAATCTCAAGCTGCACCTGCGATCTGGGGCTGGGGGAAGGGGAAGCACCAGGCAGCCTCCCCGTGCCAGGCCAAGGGAGCAAGATTTTGTGTCATTGCTGTTCAAAACCCTTAACTGTTCAGTAAAACCCCTGTTCCCTGGCCTGGCAACCTCCCTGGTGTACCAGGGGAAGAGGAGCTGGATTGATGGACACTGTGGGAAGGGGAGATGGCACCTGGACAGATGGAAATGGCTCCGGCAAATGGCAGCTCCAGACCCTGGCAGAGCCAGGAGGTGGCAGAGGATGCGACCCCCCCTAGCCAAGCAAGACCCCCCCAGTCCCCTAGCCCAGCCATCCCTGGGCCCTGCCGGTTCTGGCCCCAGCTTGTTGTCCCCTTCCAGCTGCTCAGGGCAGCTCCAGCCGCCCAGAGGCTGTGCCACCTCCTGAAGGGTGACATGCTGCACCCCTTGTCGTGCTGGCTGACGCCACAGTGCCAGGGCTATCTCCAGCCACAAGTGCTTTGCCTCAGATATTCAGGAAGAGAAGAAAGAATTAAAAAAAAAAGAAAAAAAAGAAAAACAGACGCCATATGCCATTTCCCTGGTGCTGCCTGCCCAAACCTGCCGCTGGCTCTGCGTCGCTGGCCCTGGCTTGGCTGGGTGTGCGCCCACCTGTACTGGGGACCCCAGGCTGTCCCCAATGCCACCACATGCCAAAAAGCACCTTGCTGTTCTTTGCAGCTCAAACTACCCACTTTTCAGTCTTGCTTAACAGGTTTTGTGTACGCAAATACCAACGGGCTTTGTACCTGCCCAGAGCCCACCAGGGCTGGGGCAGGGACAGGGGTTGGGTTTTGTTAAATTCTTTTTTTACCAGCTGTGCTCCGAGGTTTGGCACAGCACGATGGGCCAAACATCTGGCGGTCAGGGCCAAGGTGCACGGCGCCACCGTAAGCAGGTTACTGGGGCCGTCCCTGCACGGGCACAGTGTGGTAACACTGGGTGCACAGGCTGGTGGCTCCACCAGCAAGGGGGACCCCTCCTTGCACCCCTGCAGTGCTCCAGGACACCCCGATGGGCAGCACAGCATGGTGCTCTTGTTGTGCCGGCATTGCAGGGGATGGGCAGCCCTGGCACCACCGCTGTGCCTGCACCAGAGGGGGCTGTGCCCTGCGGTGCAGGGATTTTTACAGCTCTGCTCTGAGCACGGACTCACCTGAAGCCCTGACCAGCCTCGAGGGAAGGGCTGGGGTCCAGCTCTCTCCTCCTGGCATTGACTGATCAGCAGGGCAGCACCCACAGAACCCAGTCTGCCAGGACACCCACCTGCCCAGTGAGCCATGGCACAGCAGAGCCACCAGTGAGCTCTCCCTGCAGACCTATCTGTGCTGGTGGGAAGGTGGGAGATGTGAGCCCACCTCCCCCTGCTGAGTACTCAAGGAGCTGCCAGGCACAGCTCGGCCATCTGCGAGCAGTCGCACGCTCCCACTGCCAGGCTGGCAATAAAACCCCAGAGCAGCAGCTCCCTGATGAAGCACTGCTGCGCCCACTGGGGCCAGATGCTCTTTGGCAAAGCCAGAGCCCTCCCACACCTCGCTGCATCCCACGCCACCAGGAGACATTTTGCAGCCTTTGGTAACGATGCACCAGCGTGATTTCGCTGATTAAACACCCTCAGGCAGCTCAGAGGCGGTGGCAGCAGCACAGATGGCTTCGCTTGGGGTGGGGAGTTCGTCTGTCCTGCCCCCATCATCCACCCCAGGCCTGGCACCGGCCTCGGCGCTCCCACCAGCCCATCACACTGAGATGGGGTTTGGGGACATGGCCACTTATCAGCAGGTCCCGGGGGCTTATACGGGTTGACCCTTATGGCTTTCCAATGGCTTGCAAGTGGGGGGCTCCAGGCACGCAGCCTGCGTCCTGGTGGACAAGCAAGGTGAGAGGTAGGTGGAAAAGCAGGGGCTGCATCACCACACCCCGCTCGGGCTGCACCTGCACTGACTCAGCCGCCACCAGCAATAAAGGCCTGCAGGACATCGTGTCCCACTGGGGCAGAGAGCCCAGAAACTGGGAGGGGGAGCCCAAAAAATGGGGGGCTTGTGGGATGCACAGCCACATCCCAGGGATGCTCATGAATGCAGCATCTTGGGGCTCCTGGAAAAGGGCTGCAGATGGTGCTAAAACAGCCTGGACCTGGAGATTTCTTTTGGGTTTTATCCTCTGCAGGAGGTGGCTGGCTCAGGGAAATCCTCTCCTTTCCAGTCAGGAAGCCAAGAATTACGGCCACAGGATGTGTTACCAGCAGCTCACAGGGCCGCCCTCTCTCCCGGCTTAGAGGGTGGCTGGGAAATAATCCCCTCCCCAACAGATGCGAGATGACGAGCTCCCTGAGGCAGAGCTGCTTCTCCCGCATGTGAGAGCCATGGGCTCCCCAGCAGTGCTCCTCTGCAGACCCCTAGTTGAGCCCAGGCAGCACCCATGGGTGCTATGGGTGCATAGTGAGAGTGGCACCTTCCCCACCTTTTGACCTCTACCTCTATCGCCGTCTCCTTTCTACAGGAAGGGACCAGGGGCCAGGAGCCCAAGCCAGGAGCCCGGGGGACTCCTGTGCTGTGACGAGCCACTGTCCCCACCAGCACGCCAGCTGACATGTCACCTCTCATGTCACCCACCTGAAG